>CM039515.1:26075898-26088677 GCA_022432975.1 Begonia masoniana | reverse complement strand
GCTGTGAGCTTGGTGAGAAGATAGAAATGAAACATATGTAAAAGAACCCTCCCAAGATAGTAAGACGCATTTTGGAGCACAATTGACATCGGATCCCATAAGAACTCCGAAGTTAAGAGTGCTCCGGCGAGAGCAGTACCAAGTTGGGTGACCACTTGGGAAGTCCTCGCCAAAACAAATCTGTGAGAACTGTATGGGCGACCCAAAGCGGAAAATATCTTACTGGGATGAAAGAGTTTGTTACAAATGGAGACTTCAAAAGTCTCCATTCACACACAAAAGTCCCTTATCATTTAAGGAGGGACCCTACAAATCTCTCTCTCCCGACTTATGATGAGGTATTTCGAATCCTGCTGAGCCTCTACAGAATTCGTTCTTATTCCTTTGCAAAGTTTTTGTCATCATGTCTGAGCCATTGTCATCCGTGTGAATCTTCTCAAGATACACTTGCTTGTTGTCCAACACATCTCGTATCCAAGGATACTTGATATTTATGTGTTTTGACTTCGAATGAAAGCTTGGGTTCTTGCTCAAATGAATAGCACTTTGACTGCCACAATACAAGATATATACTTATCTTGTTGATGACCCAACTATGTCAGAAATTTTTGCATCCATAAAATTTCTTTGCAGGCTTCTGTAGCCGCAATAAACTCAGCTTCTGTTGTAGACAATGCAACTGATTTTTGTCACTTAGATTGCCATGAAACTGCTCCTCCAAATGTAATCAAATACCATCATGTTGATCTTCTGAAGTCAATGTCTCCAGCCATGTCTGCATCAGTATAGCCTACTAACAAAGACTCTTTACTTCCAAAACACAAACTGAATTCAGAAGTACCTTTAAGATACTTAAGAATCCACTTTACTTGCATTCTAATGTTCTCTGCCTAGATTTGAAAGAAATTGGCTGACTACTCCAACAGAATGTGAAATATCAAGTCTCGTACAAACCATGACATACATCAAGCTGTCAACTATTGAGGCATATGGAATTCTCTACATTTCTACTTTTCCTTATTCCGTGGAAAAACTTTGTTCGCAAGTAAGCTTGAAATGTTTAGCAAGTGAAGTACTGACCGGCTTCGCCTTATCCATATAGAATCGACTAAGAACTTTCTTGATATATTTCTCTTGTGATAGCCATAATTTTCCATTCTATCACGAGTGATGCTCATCCCAAGCATTTGTTTTGCCAGTCCTAAGTCTTGCATGACAAAAGACTTGTTACGCTTATTCTTTAACTTAACAATATTTTTTCTGTCTGGACTTACAATCAAACATATCATCGACATAAAGTATGAGGATTATAAATGTACCATCTATGAACTTTTCACGAACACACAATAGTCTAAGGAAGTTTTCATATATCCTTGATTTTCCATAAATAAATTGAACTTTTTGTACGAGATGTTTCTTTCCCTTGACAACGAACTCTTTTAGTTGATCCATGTAAATCTCTTATTCTAATTCACCATGCAAGAAGACTGTTTTTATATCGAGTTCCTCGATTTTCAAATTGAGATTTGAGGCTAATCCATACCATTCGTATGTGTAACGACCCCAATTTAAAATTCCCAATTTGTTTTCCCCATTTGAAACCCTAAATTTGAAACTCTTAAATTTTTCCCAAATCGATTTGCAAATTAGATTAAATTGGATCATTATAAAATTTTAATTTAAAATCCTTGAAAATAGTAAAAATTATTTATTAAGCGAAAGCCTTGAAATGTCTATCAATAAATGTTTAGAAAATTAAATATTAAATAAACATTAAATAAAAACTTCATTCATAAATTTTGAAAATAATAACATAGTTGATAAAAATCCAACAATTCATGAAATAAATTATTACAACTGAAATCAAAGCAAGATTAAGTGTCACTCAATATAAAATATCTCCTTAAAATGATAAAATCATAACTTTAATTTGTTACTCAACAATCACATCTTCCTTTGTATACTCGCCCGCCTCTGGAGGATTCCCGATCAGCGCCATTTCATCCTCAGATAAAAACTCGCCTACATCACAAAACTAATGCGTGAGATAAACTCAATAAGTAAAAACACGTGCATATGACTTTAATTGCGTACATTACCCAGTTTCATGCTTTAAAAGTTACATACTGGATGTGACTTATTTCCCGGTCCTTACCATGAGTTCAGGCTTTCAGAAAACTAACGGTTTCTTACCCTCATAAAGTTTCATCAGCCATCTCAATAACCACATGTTCAGGCTTTTATTAGCCATCATCTCATGTGTTCCGTCAATTCCATTCGTTTTCATACATTTCATACTCATATACATTATGTCTTATCATTTTTATCTTTCAACATCCCTATGTCAATGCCTATACATGCGTGTCTAAATAATAACATAATTGAATAATAAAATACTTTAAAGAAAATAATTTAATATATGTTTCGTGATGTAGGGCCTACGGCCAAAACATTTAAAAGCTAGTATTTTACTTACTTGGGTTTCGAGATACAGAGGAAACAGGATCATAGGTATTTTTCTCCAAGCGTTGGATTAATCTTCTTTGCCTAAAAATTGTGGAGCTTTAAATTTCTTATTTTACCCAAAAAATAATCCTTGAAATTAATAAGGGTAAAATTTTTCTTACCAATAAAGTTGAATCGTTGAATTTTCAGATCGATTAAGTGTCTTTTAATGATCCCAAAAAATTCAGGTTTTAGGTCGGTTCGGGCCAGTCCTGTCCGATTACTGTTCTGGTCCGGTTACTGTTCCGGTCCGGTTCTTCAATTGTGTTGGGTTGGGTTCGATTCGGGCTAATTGGTTCAGTTTGAGCAGAGTTAAATGAACCGGTTCGGTTTGGGTTTCTAAGTAAGTTGGTTCTTTTAAAATAAAAGAACCCTAGCCTCCCCTAGCCTCCTTCCTTTTCTTCTTCGTGACATCGTAGAGAGAGAGAGAGAGAGAGAGAGAGAGAGAGAGAGAGAGAGAGAGAGAGCAAGAGTGGTTGTCGGCCGAGGGAGAAAGGTTCGCCAGAGGGGTGTTTTTCGTCGGAGGTTCGGCGTGGCGATTTCAGGCGAGGTAAGAACTCTGATTCTCCTCCTTTCACTGAGTTACCCAATTTATAGGTTCACGTTTCTTTCTCTGTCGATGGTCAATTCCATCGAATATTTTTGATCAAAATCGTCGGCTGATGGGTTTGTCAATTCGTCGGCTGAATTTTGTCAAAATTTGTTGCTACACGTTTTTGTTGCTACAGTATGGATGACGATATTTCCTCAAAGTCAACTCCCTTCTTCTGACCAAAAGTCTTTCACGACCAGTTGTGCCTTGTACTTTAGTTGAGAATTTTCTTCTTTGAGTTTGTATCCCCATTTGTTCTTCAGTGTCTTTCTTCCATTTGGAAGCTAAACCAACTCATAAGTATGGTTCTCATGCAATGATGTCATCTAATCTTGCATCTCATCTAATCTTGCATCGCATCTAACCAGTTCTTCTTTTGTTGATGCTTCATAGCTTCCTCATAATACTCAAGTTCATCGCCATCAGTGATCATCACATACTCGTTCACAGAGTATGTTCTCGATGGTCGACGATCTCTTGTTGACCTCCTTAACTCTGACTCTGCATCTGATGATTCTCTTTGGTCAACATCATCAGCTGCTTGATCACTAGATTCTTCAGTATCTCCTTCGTTAATGGTTGATTTCACCAGACCAACCTTTACTAGATGCTTATTAGTGGTCACCACATCTTTCTTTTTGTCTTTAAAGGTCTGATCTTCAAAGAAGACAACATTTAGGCTTCTGACAATTTTCTTGTTAACCAGATCCCAAGGCCTATATCCGAATGCGTCACTTTCGTATCCGAAGAATATGCATTTCTTAGCTTTATTGTCTAGCTTGGACCTCTCATCTTTGGGAATATGGACGAACGTTCTGCATCCAAAACCTTTAAATGCTTATAAGACACATTTTTTTTCCAGTCCATAGTCTGATTGACACTTCTCCACTCAGAGGTGCTGATGGATATAAATTAATGATGTTTACTGTAGTCTTCATTGCTTCTCCCCAAAATATTTTGGAAAGTTCTGAATGTAATAGCATGCACCTTATTATCTTTTCCACGATCGTCCTGTTCATTCTTTCTGTAACACCATTGAACACTTCTGGTTTCTTTGATGCAAACTTTTTTTGAAAGGAAACGCTGTGTTGTTTTCCAGCCAAACAGTGAATACAATTTGGCAAAGATTCATGTCTAAGATGTGGCAGACATTCCAAGAAGTTGAAGTCCTCTTTCGCTAATGTGACCATATCGTTTGTGCTATAACTCAATGGATGAGTTATCTTGCGCAACATTTACAGATGTTTCGTTCACAATCACTTGAATCACATACAAACTAGACTCTTTGAATTCCTTTCACTATGATTAGCGAGCCTTTACTGAGCTCCCATATTCTGCTAGTAAATTTGCTCTGTAACCAGGCTCATCAAGAGCATCGACTGATATTAAGATTTAGTCTAATATCTGGAACATGTATGACATCTTTAAGCACAAACTCACATCCTATGTTGGTCTGGATACAAATGTCCCTTTTTCCAATTATTCTGAAAACGTGACTGTTCCCCATTTTAACAAAGTAAAAATCACCGCTGGTGTAAGATGTAAACTATTCTACTTTTGAAGAACATGATAAGATGCTCCAGAGTCACACACCCAACATGATTCATTCATCATGAGGTTGACAACATTTTTGCATATAATGACATCTTCACCCTCAGAGACAGTTGCAGCCGTACTCTTCGTTTCTCCTTTTGCACTTTCTGTGCTTTGTTCTTTCTTTAATTTCCAGCAATTATTTTTCATGTGGCCTATCTTGCCACAATGATAGTACTTAACGCCATTTTTATTTTTCGACTTTGACCTGCTTGACGTGTTGGCTCCAGAGAACCCACGTTCCTTTAATCTTCCTCTTGTTACTGATAAGGCCTCCACGGAAGAGTGTTCCTTGTTCTTCCGTCTGCTTCCTTCTTCAAGAACCGCAACTGCAATATCATTGAAAATCAGCTTTGTCTTTGCAGCACCGCTGGCCAAATTTATAAGAGATAATCGTACGAATCAGTCAAACTTTGAAGTAAAAATTCGGCTCGTTCATTCTTGTCAATTTTGTGCTCCAATGCTGTAAGTTGAGAAAATAATGTGTTTAGAGTATTGATGTGGTCAGTCACCATTGTCGACTCTGACATTCGTAGAGTATATAATTTTCTTTTCAAAATTTTATTATTATGCAACGACTTTGCCTTATATAGTTCTGTCAACGTATCTCAGATCTGCTTGACAGTTGCACTTTCTGAGATACTTGACAAAATTTCATCTGCTAGAGCAAGATGCAAAATGGCGATAACATCCCCATCTACTTTGTTCCATTTTTCATCTTCAACGTTCGTCGGTCTGTTGCCGATAGCCATAACACAATCATCTCTCCGCAATAACGTCTTTATTTTTAATTTCCACAGCGAGAAATTATTTCCGTTGAATTTTTCAATTTCAATCTTTCCCGCTACAATAACGAGACTCTGATACCACTTGTTGGGAATAATAATCGGTAGGAACAATAATAATACCGCTGATGTAAAACGTGAAGAGTACTGATGAGGATAATTCCCAAGAAAGACTGCTCTTGACAGAATTACCTTTCCAAGTATTTTCCCATGAAAGACTGGAGAGTTCACAGACGGTCTCACTTAAAATACAATCTCCTAAACAGAACTCACTTCCACAGTATAATTACACCACTAAATAAGCAGTATGAAAAATGATAGCAGATGCGATCCGAAAAATATTAGGAATATTTTTCCACGCCGTTAAATATAACGGCCAAGAAGTGAGAAATAATAATAGAAATAAACACCGAGAATTTTACGATGAAACCAAATCGAAAAAAACCACGAAAACCGAGTCTAGAAAGATATTACTATGAAAAATAGAATTTTATAATATTCTTCTAGAAACCGAACATTTTAGAAAATATTCACTAAGAGAAATTTACCACTCTTAGAACTCACAATGTGCACAAAAGCACTCCACCTATTTTTAACTCACACTCTTTCTTTTCTCTCCCTCGAAATAATTCTCACTCTACTATTCTCTGCTTCTTCATTGAAGAATTGTTTCCTCCTTTTTCGGATAATTAAATACTCTCTTCAAGTTTCTATTTATAGAAGTTCGAGGGAGACACATTCCTCAAAATGAGGAATAAAGGCTGCAAGAAGAAGGAAAAAAACTTCTTCTTGCATCAATTGGAGGCTTTAAAAGTTTCCATTCACACACGAGGGGTTCCTCATCATTTAAGGAGGGACCCTAATCCTTTGAAAGAAAAACAAGGGAGCCCGAGCTTGTAATATTTATATCTTCTAAATTGTTTAATTTTTTTTTCCAGTAGTTGTCTTCAATTTTGTAGAAGCAAAATAGAACTTGTGAGATTTTTATTTTTGTTTTTGTTCTTATTTTCTTAAAATTGTCTACAATTTTTTAATCAACTGAAATCAATATTTGAATGATTTGTTTCAATATTTCTTTGGTTTTTTTCTTTGCTAGCAGTTCAAAATTGTTAAGCACCTGCACAAACAAAGCGAAGTCTCATTTTCCATCCACCCCTTTTAGCTTCAGAACTGAGGAAAGGGCGGCAAGAAGAAAGGAGGCAGGCCTTTACTTGATTGTTTCCTTCTATTTTGAGAGATATAATATACAGTTTCTGCAAATGCATGAAGCTAAATTATTATTTTTCTCGTGATGCAGAAACTTGAAGAGAAATTCATTGCTAATGACCTACAAAACTCACAACAACATACAAAACTAAAGGTTCTTACCCTTGTTGAGTTAGTTTATTATGTGTCAGCAATACGTTACTGGAAATCTTGTTTCATTCGGCTTAATATCGATGATGGAACCACTATTTTTCTATCATTCATGCAGGAAAAGGCAGAATTAGAAATCAAAAAACTGCGTCAAACTCTCTGCTTCAAAGCCAGACCTTTGCCTGATTTCTATAAAGAAAGAAAAGAGCAGCAGAATGAGATAAAGAAGGTATTTCTTGACACGTTAGCTACTAGACAAACCAATAATGAGTTCCCATTATCCTGTTGCATAATGGAAAACATTTTTTTAGTGCTGAACTGACTCAAGGATGGGGGATAAAGGCAATTTCATACTCTTAAAACCATTTTCCCCTTGAAATCTCGAGAATGGTTTGTGGTATTTGTATAATGAAATTACACTTGCATACGATCGAAATAAATGGCAGGTTCCACTAACTCATCTTGAGTCTCCAAAACTTGGAAGAAAGCAGAATCCCAGCAGAAGAGAAGGTGCCGAACCTACTCCAAGACCTTCTGTCAAGACCAGTACCGACAAAAGCAGCTTCCAAAGTAAGACTCATTCCCTCAGATCCATAATGGCTACTCACGAAAACACATCTCCAAATATTCAGCAATGACAATGCATGAGAAATATTCCACTTCAAATGCTGTCTCCAGTAATCAGGTCATTTGTATAAAATCAAGGTGCTTCCATTCTTTTGATCTCTATTGATCTGTTTCACTATATATCTATAAAAATGTCTGCCTTGTAGTACTCGTGCAAGTCTGCCGATCATTCAGTCTGCATGTCATGTCAGTGTTTTTGTTGTGTTTTTGTATATTCAAAACTCAGTTTGAGAGAAGTCACTCTTTTTTATATTTTCCAGGAGAAATGCACTAATTATTGGTATCAAAGCTTGTTTATTTCCTCGATAGAGATCATAGGAATAGCTGATTTTCTTGTTAATACTATGTATGCTAAAGCCTTAAACTTCTACCACCGTGTCATTAAGAAGGCTTAACAAGTGTGTCCATGTTTTTCGGGTTGATATATTAGAATTATCGACCATGCGGATGAAAAGATATATGAAAAACTGCAGTTTTATGGCTTTTAAGTAATGAACGTTCGTTGGAGAATGAGATAGAAATGCTCCTCTTCATTCGCTGCAGCTTGAAAAAAAAAAAAGAGTACAAGAAAGAAGCCATAGCTGGCTTTCAATTGTTATTATGTACAGCTTCAAATCAATGCTCCTCTTTAGTCCTTACAGCATAGCACACACAGTGGTGGCTGTTTCTTGATATCACAATTGCAGCACGCGGTGTCGCATTCGTTATTACACCCTTCGACCATGATAGAAAAATAAATCAACTTTCCTAATACTTAGAATAGATTATAGCAAGAGAAAGTAGACTAAATAAACATAGAAATTTTCACGAGAGAGTTTGTGTAACTAAACTAAACAAAACATAAGGTCGATACCCGGCAACCACCACTGGACTACTAAAACATAGCTTAGTACTGTACCTGTGATGGTAATGTATTTGAACAATCTCGAAGTTTGACCCTCTACGTGAGTCAAAACTCGAGATCTCGCCTCGACGTTGGAATATTTTCGTGGCTAAAGAAGGCAAGGAGGAAGAGAAATGCAACTAACCCCACCAACTTGTTCATGTTGGTAAGAAGGATGTGAGATAGTATTAACATTTTGTTCCCAAAAGTTGTGTTATAAAGGAATGGATGAAGGAAACCAACCCACTTGAGGGTGCATAAAAACATGATTTTTGAGAGATGTTTAAGAATATATGAATGGATCATCTGGATTGGGTGAGCATTGTTTATGTTGATATAGAACAATCACATCAACCAAATGTTCCATTTTTTAAATCTTGACAAGGAATTGCAGGGAGGTTGTTGCAGTTCAAAATTATAATAATAATAATAAACATTTATAGATGATACAAAAAAGCCTGTTTTCTCCGTCACCAAACTCTATAAATCGATTGTAATAAGATTCACATGTCGTATTGAGTAAATTGATAAATCGAGCAAATTGTTGGCCCAACAACAATTTCAACAACTCTGATGAGTTTCAATAGTTTAACGATTTGTTCTTGTAAAACCTGGGGAGTAGAAGTGATAGTTAGTTATAGGTAAAATAGAAAAGCTGAAACAAAACCCATGTCAAAGAGCAAAAAAACCATTTTAATAAACCCCCTTTGCCTTGCTTTTTATTTCCTTTTGCTGCCCTATGCACAACAACAACCAAATCACAGACAAAGAGAGACATCTATTATGATATTAGAGCAAGAAGCCCTTCTCCAGAGTAGGAAGGTTATGGACGACTAATCTAACATTTTAGTCTCTCTTTACGAATCGGCCCTGCAAAAAAGACGATAAATTCGATGAATGACGACTAAAAAAAATACAAAGAAATTACCACAAACAAGTGTTACGAAATTGGCTTCCCGGGTTCGATCAATATGGAGTGGACCATTAACATGCTATGCAACATATTATTATAGATTAAAGGATTACTACCAATCCGATCGGATGGAGGGAAGAAGAAGAAGTTACCTTCAAGCGGGGTCGTTTCTCGGCGTTGAGTTTCCGAACCTCGTATCGAATCCTCTTCGCGAAGAGCCTACTTTGCCTCTTCTCTTTGTATCTTAATACACTTGCCTCTCTCTGTGCTGTCTTCCAACTTTCTTTGCCACCCTTTTCGCCTTCCTTTTTCAGGCTGCCCTCCATTTCTGGCACTTTCCACACATTCCCACTGCTTCTCCAACCATCAACAAGCCCCTGCCCATCTCAAAATACGACATAAATGATTAAAGTTCATCACCACTTAAAGTGCGAAAGTAGAACTTTTTAACCCTACTTTTGAGATCGATGATGATTTATCGTTTTCAAATCAATAAATAATAATCTAAGTTATCCAACCGATGAGGGTGCAGTTCTTGACTAAACCCACCTTCCAATTTTGTTGAAATTTCCGTTCAAATGTGAGAGACAAAGTGTTGTAATCAAGAATTTATGAGTTGAAGTTAAATGGGAAGAGCAATATCTTACAATGGCGAAAGGATCAAGTTGAAGAATATGATGATCGTCCTGCAAATCAGGTACAGTCTGTGGGAACTCTCCTTTGATGAAGAGCGGGGCCTGATCAGACCACGCATTAAGTATTCCCTCATAATCAAGCTTCAACGACAACAACCCTCGAACACCCTTCTTCCGCCGTTGATCGGCGGCGCAGCTACTAACCTCCTCCACCTCTTTCCACTCCACCACCTCCGAGTAACTGACCCACTTCTCATCGCTCGCATCTCTCTCTCGGCTCCTCATCGCCGATCTTAGAAGCGAGCAAGAATTTTCATTTCCGGAGGAATATGATCCTCTGTAGGCGAAGCTAAGGGCCTCTTCTTCTGACGACGTCGAGTCGCCCGCCGTCGGGAGGAGGCCGTGAAGGGAGGAGTCGCTAGACGCAGTGTTGAGAATAAACGCGACGTTCTCTTCGTGAATTTCCTTGTCTTCGATGAGATTTTCTGGATGCAAAGGGAAGAGGTTGAGCTGCTGCTGGTGATCTTGACAATCGCTGAAATCATGATCGCCAGGGCTCATCGGAGTGGACCTCTGTGAATTTTCCGGCGAAAGAACAACTCGTAGGCTGAGGAATTTGGGTTTCCTGATCTTGGTCCTGCTTCTTCGAGCTGATTTCATGGAGGTCTCTTACAACTCAGTTCCAAACTTGGAAGCTCACTACAACTGCAGCTGCAACTTTGTGGGAAAAGCGAAAGTGAAGAAAAGTGTAGCCCATGAAAGATCAGAAAAGATGACGAGTCAGCTAAAAAGACGATCTGACGTGGGGAGTTATCGAGAACGTGGCAGAAGCTGATTGAATATAGCAGCAGATTACGTTGTTATCCGGATTTCATTTTATGTTCTTTTTGACTTTTCCATTTATGAGGATGGTTGACACTCACGTGCCCCTTGTTCCTTTTTAATATTAATTTTCTTTGTATTTATTTTTTAATTTTTTCTAAATATTCTAAAATAAAAATCATTTCACCCTCAAATTATATTATTTTTTAACAAAATATTAACCCTACAAACTAAATATTAAACTATAAAAAACTAACAAAAAAATGTCCTGGCGAAGGCATTCACCCTCCGTCCTCAATTTTACACTAGAACAGGGAACCGATCTAAAAAGAACGATCCCCCGTTCTAGCAGGGAGTCCAGTTTCACTTGCACCGCACTGTGATTTATAAATTAATTTTAAAAAAATATCAAACGATATTCAATTTACTTAAAATTTTTATCAAATACTTACCACATCATGGAGAGATAATATGAAAAGTTTCTTGATTTTCTAACACTTGTATAATTTATTATAATTATTTTATAAAATAATTAATTAAAATTACAATAAATCTTATAATTGTTAGAAAATCACGAAACTTTCCAGATTATTTTTTTATTATGTCGTGAACATGTGATAAAAAGTTCAAGTAAATTTAATGTCGTTTTGTAGTTTTTTAAAATCAATCTTCGTTCATTCTTCATGTTATAAATTAATTTTAAAATAAATATCAAACAATATTTTTAACACTTGTATGATTTATTTTAAAATTAATTTTTATTTCTTCTTCACTTTATAAATTAATTTATAAAGTGAAGAATGAACATATATTAATTTAAAAAAATATCAAACGACATTCAATTTACTTGAAAGTTTTACCACATATTTACCACATTATGGAAGATAATATGAAAAGTTTCATGATTTGCCTAACACTTGTACGCTTTATTATAATTTTTTTATAAAATAAATAATTAAAATTACAACAAATCGTACAAGTGTTAGAAAATCACGAAACTTTCAAGATTATATTCTCATGATGTGGTGAATATGTGATAAAAATGTCAAGTGAATTGAATATCGTTGGGTGTTTTTTTTTTAAATTAATTTATAAATCAAGTGCGGTTCTAGTGTAAAATTGAAAACGGAGGGTGAACGCCCCTGCCAGAGATTTTTTCGTTAATTTTTGATAGTTTGAGATTTTTTTTTTTTATCATAGTTAATACTTTGAAGGTTTTTAAAAAAAATATATCATACTTGTGAAAATGGATTTAACTCAGAAGAACCAATGAACGTGGATTGAACAAAGAGATCAAAATCTAACTAAGACAATCAACAAGAAATCAGATGGAAAAGTGGGGGGTGGGGCCCTCCGAACCTTTTTTCTGCACCTTTTTCCTTCTGCCGTCTGATTCAGGTTGTACATCATCAATCATCCACAAAAGTTAACCAATCAAGAACAATAATATAAAATATTTTAGGGAAAAGTACCATTTAGACCCTAACGTATGAGTTCAGTGACCATTTGGTACCTAACGTTTTTTTTGTACCCAATCAAACCCTAACGTATAAAACAGTTTACAATTTAAATCCTACCGTCAATTTTTCAATTAAATTTAATAGATTCTTTTCAAAATACCTAAACTACCCCCCTCTCTCTCTCTCACTTTTGTTCTCTGCTTTCTAAAATCTCCAGCCTTTTACAAACCTTATGTTTCGGCAGCTCTGTTTCTCCGGCCACCCATAACTCTAACGATGGCTCTCTCTCTCTCTCTCTCACACACACACACACTTTCGTTCTCTGCTTTCTAAAATCTCCAGCCTTTTACAAACCTTATGTTTCGGCTGCTCTGTTTCTCCGGCCACCCATAACTCTAACGATGGCGACCTCGAAGATTTTCTCCAGTCTACGGCGTTCTCGTTCCACTTCCTTCTGTTCCTTTTTATTCTCGCCTCCTTCGTCTACTCTCTCGCGATCGCAAAGACATCTCTTTTCGAACTCCAGCTTTCTTTCATCCTATCACACTTCTCTTATTCAATCTGCTTTCACTACGGGGACGCTCTTTTCCTGCTCTCCAGACGCCACG
>CM039515.1:25960898-26073398 GCA_022432975.1 Begonia masoniana | reverse complement strand
GGGCCTCTAATTTTAGGGTTGCTTGTCTTTTGTTAGAAGGACATGTTTTGAAAGTCAAAAAAGAGGGTTATTACTTGTTTAAATACATGGGCTCTAACTAGATTACTATAGGCCCAACAAAGGCTCATAGACAGGAGCTTCTTCAAATATAGCTCTTCTAGGTCTAGAAAGAGTTATTAGTTGTTTAAATACATGGCCCTAACTAGATTATTGTAGGCCCATAACTCAGCTTTTAAGCACATAGCATCTTTTATTCATTTGTATGAAGTAACAGATTCGTCTATATTATTGGTAGAGTTTGTAAAACCACGACTGATCTTAAAGTGGATGAATGAAACAAACAGTATCACGAGCTTCTTCAAATATAATTTTTGGAAAGATTGTCAATTGTATTAATTATTTTATGAAGTTTACTTTCAATTTTTTTTGAAAAAAGAAAAGAAAAACACATGCAATGTTGGACCGCTACAATTGATAAATGGATTGCTCCAACATCTACCTCAAAGAAACTCTAATGGGTCATCCAAATTTAAAGTTTTTAAAATGTGACTCATTATAATTTTAACTTTTACCTAGATTCTTCGATGCACATGAAAACGTTACATGCACATGTTTCGTTTACAAAAGAAAGCAGCTCGAGTATGTTCAAGTAACTAACTTACATGAGACGGTCGAAGTTTAACAAAGTTATTCTATTAGAACAACGAGCAACTTAGCACTAGTAATAACCTCAAACACAGCACAAAACAACTATGAGGAAAATGCGTCTATTGATATAAACCAATTTACATTTAATGCGTCGAGTAGTGATGAGAGACATAATACTAGATGTCATATTGAGTATTCAAGCCTTGTGCACCTCACAAGAACAGTAATACCAAATAAACAAGCAAACAACGTTTGAACAGTAGAAAACATATTTAATTTTCAACATTGAAGACTTTTTGTCGATACTCACTTTTGCTCAACAAATCCTAGTGTCGTATTTCTTTTATGAGTGTTACAAATCAACTTGCAATGGACAATTAAAAATCATACTTATATATGTAAAACAAAACGTTGTAACGTAGGAGCGATATAAAATGTCATGGTAAGGTTTGTCCGTGACACATTGTTCATATGACAGTCCATCATTGACATGAATTCAAATATATTGTAGTTTATCTTTTTTTTTTTTTTAACTAAATTTCTTTAATTACAAGTCATTGTAATACTTCACTACTCCCCCTCCAAGTCAATATGATCATTGCGTCGTTTGATTTTACTGTGTTCATTCATTATACAATACAAACGGTCAACATGGTAGGTGTTTTCGTGACATTGACACGCATAATGTTGATTGACTCGTTACACATTCACAAGATATAACAAGATCGCTTTCTCGGCCCCGATAGTGAAGATAGGGACACGACCCGATAGGTATGCACGCCGAAGTAAAAAAAAAAAAAAAGTGTAATGAGATGGGGAGAGTTAAATGGTACATCATTCCAATAATGGGAAAATGTTATGGTAAAGCATAGAGTTGATCGCCAAGATTTTAGATGATACACAGATGTTACATAGTTTCTGTCGAAACGTGTATGGCAACTCCGCCATTCTCAACCCTCCTCTCTTTCTCTTCTTAAGAAGCTCCGCCGGAGGAAGAAGCAGCTGCACCCATTGGAATGACTTCTCCGGCGATGAAGTAGCTAGGAAATCGAGGGTCACTGTTGTCGGCAGTGGAAATTGGGGCAGTGTAGCGCCAAGCTCATTGCTTCCAATGCTCCTCCGACTCAGCTCATTTCATGGTAATTTCTGTTTTTTCCCCCATTGTTTTTATTCTACATTTTTCTCAATATGTGGGAACCGAATTAAAATTTTGGGTATTGTAATGTTCCGAGCTTGGAATGTAAAGCTGCGGAGATTTGGTTTTTTTGTTTGCCATTTTTCTTGCAACTGAAGGAGCTTTAATGGAGTCCTATTTCTAATCATACGAGTTTCCTTTATTGAAATTCAGATGAGTTTCTCTCTTCTCCTTCTCTCTTGTCCTCCTTTCTTACTGTTTTTTCTCTGTCCTTGCCTTCTTTCTCGCTCCACCATTCCTCTTCCTCCATCTTCCTTTTCTTCCACATTCTGCCTCTTCCTCTGTCTTCATGGCTCCAGCTATGGATGCCCAAGAGCTTCCGCCGGAGGAAGAAGCAGCTGCACCACATTGGAATGACTTCTCCGGCGATGAAGTTGCTAGGAAATCGAGGGTCACTGTTGTCGGCAGTGGAAATTGGGGCAGTGTAGCGGCCAAGCTCATTGCTTCCAATGCTCTCCGACTCAGCTCATTTCATGGTAATTTCTGTTTTTTCCCCCATTGTTTTTATTCTACATTTTTCTCAATATGTGGGAACCGAATTAAAATTTTGGGTATTGTAATGTTCCGAGCTTGGAATGTAAAGCTGCGGAGATTTGGTTTTTTTGTTTGCCATTTTTCTTGCAACTGAAGGGAGCTTTAATGGAGTCCTATTTCTAATCATACGAGTTTCCTTTTATTGAAATTTCAGATGAGGTGAGGATGTGGGTGTTTGAAGAAACATTGCCAAGTGGGGAAAAGCTTACGGACTCCATTAATCAAACAAATGTAACGATCTACAAGTTACCTGCCAATTTCGATTGTTTACTGCTAAATTCTTCAAGACAATATGAATAATTAATTGCATATCCATCGATAGGAAAACGTTAAATATCTCCCCGGCGTAAAGCTAGGCAAGAACGTGATTGCTGATCCCAACCTTGAAAACGCAGGTAAAGACTGCTTTCACCAGTATTGACTGCTTTAAACTAATGTTTGATCGGAGATTGACCGTTAAATTGGATTGAATTCTGCAGTAATGGATGCAAATATGCTGGTTTTTGTAACTCCCCATCAATTTATGGAAGGGATATGCAAGAGGCTGGTGGGTAAGATAAAGGGAGATGTGGAGGCCATTTCACTCATCAAAGGAATGGAGGTCAAGATGGAAGGACCATGCATGATTTCCAATCTCATATCTCAACAACTTGGAATCAATTGTTGTGTTTTAATGGGTGCTAACATTGCTAATGAGGTTAGAATTTAAAATTCTTAAATATTTTCTGCTTCCATGTCCAACTTTTTCTCCACTATGTCCGTGCTTGTTAGAGTTGTGGGTCACTCGAATTCCTTGGGGCAGGTCGATGACACAAATTACAATGTCATTTCGGGTTTTTTTTCTTCTGTAAATTTATGCAAGCTAGAGACACGAAACATATAGTTGAACTACGGTCGTTACATAGTTAATTTATCATCGGTCCATAATTTTTTCTCGAAAAGATTTTTACACGTAAATTTGTGTCTCACTTTTTTATTTTTCTTTTTCGTATATTTTTTGATTTTCTAACACCACCAGTTATGCAGATTGCAGTAGAAAAATTTAGTGAAGCGACCGTTGGATACAGAGAACAAAAAGAGATTGCTGAAAAATGGGTTCAATTGTTCAGTACTCCATATTTTGCAGTCACAGCAGTGAGTTCATTATCGAAGTTCTTCTATGTCAATCTTTACAAAGTTATATCTTGTGGGGATTGGATTATATTTAATGAATAAAAAATATATGTTAATGATACATTATAGGTTCAAGATGTTGAAGGAGTTGAACTATGTGGGACCCTGAAAAACGTTGTCGCCTTGGCAGCAGGTTCGAATATGAAACGTTGATTTCTTTGTTTTACGCATGGCTTACCCTTTTGAGTTTAATGAGCAATGAAAAGGATGAGTAACTTTTGGAACAGGTTTTATTGATGGATTGGAAATGGGAAATAACACTAAGGTAATGGAAAAACTAAGAAAGACTCTGTCAGAATTTTTCGACTTCGTTTCGATGATTTAATCGCGGATAATGATATGAAATAATACTAGGCTGCGATAATGAGAATTGGTTTGAGAGAGATGAGAGTATTCTCAAAGCTGCTGTTTTCGTCTGTCAAGGACAGCACATTCTTCGAGAGCTGTGGCGTTGCAGATCTCATCACGACATGCTGTAAGAATGGAGATAAATATCTGTCTTTGGTTTTATTGTATGGCTTTGTTTCTCATCATAGAGCAACTGTGAATGCATCAGTGGGAGGAAGAAACAGGAAAGTTGCTGAGGCTTTTGCCAAGAATGGAGGAAAAAGGTTAGGCTAGTTCTGATATTGTACTATATATTATAATTTCTGCAATGGAAATTAAGATTAATTTGAAAAAACAGATACATTTCTGTTTCACTTTGGCAGATCTTTTGACGAGCTTGAAGCTGAAATGTTGCAAGGTCAAAAATTGCAGGTGGTTTTTGCAAGTATTCATTTTCTCTAACTAAAAAAGCTTACACTTTATTTATTTCTTATTTGTTAAAGTGCATTCGTTTTCGAAGGGCGTATCAACTGCACGAGAGGTCTACGAGGTTTTAAGCCATCGAGGATGGCTAGAGTTGTTTCCTCTCTTTGCAACAGTTCACAACATCTGCTCCGGTCATCTTCCACCGACTTCCATTGTTGAATATAGCGAGTGCAAACCCAAGTTCTCTTCTCAATTATAGACGGATCTACTCAATAATGTTATGTTATCCTATCCATCTGACAAATAGAGTTCAGTAAGGTATTGTCTTATATTCGTGAAATGTCGATTAGGAAAAACAAATGGTTGCACGGAGGCGATGAAGGCCGGGATTGAATGCAGAATGATAACGAACTCGACAAATCTGCAATTTTCTTTGGACGAAGAAGAAGATGACAGCCAAATTGAGTTCTATTGTCCCCTTTTGATAGTTAAAGATTTTTCAATTTCTTCCATCCTGTTATTTGGGAGGCAAACCTGGTTTATACGTGTAATACAGAACTGCATAATAATATCCAAATCTCAAGGCACCTTTATAATGAGTTTTTGAGTGGTGGCTCGGTCCCGTTTCATCGAATCAACCGGATTACCTATATCGAACCAAAGATGGGAAGATAACCAAGCTCGGCCATAGTTGTATTTTGGATTATAATTCTTTTCTTAAATTAAAGCGGTCTGGTCAAAGGGGAGAAATGTTTCAAGTTTGGTTTTGGTTTTTCAATAAGCCAACAACCCAACTGACATTATTGGTTATTCACACTCTAAAAACTAGAAGGATTCTCATGTTAGGAGACAAGAATGACGAAAACTAAACCATTTCTCATTTCAGACAATAGTTACTTACAATAGAGAGCTCTGTCACAAATCAAACTACCCAGCAGGGACACAAAAAAATCATTAATCACAAGCATAAACCCAAGAGATTTCGTTGAAATGGAAAACCAGATCCTGAATTTTATGTTATGTAGCGAGAAGATATTACCCGGTTCGTATTCTATCCAGTTGATCTACACTTTTTCGAGCCCGTTCCATCTGGTGGTCCATGCTTTTTCTCGTTTTTTCGTGACGATCCACGCTCCTGCGCGATCTTTCCATCTGATCGAAGGAAATTTTTATTTTCTCTAACTTATCAGTAGTGCTGGAGAAAATCTTGAGTCTTTCGGAACTGTCGGTGCTTTGCCTCCGCTTCTCTCTCCGATCGGTACTTTTTCGAGGTTTCTCAAGCTGGTCTGTGCTCTTTCTAGAACTGTACTTGAGGGCAGGGGACTTTTCGACCGTAAATATGAACTTCTTGAGATGCTTTATATATTCTGGATATAGCTCTAGATTACAATGGTTTCCTCCTTTAAGCCATAGTGGTTCAAATTTTTCTTTGCAAAGCTCCCAAAGTTGTTGTCCATGGGACCAATCAACCACGTCGTCGGAAGTTCCCTGCAAATTAAGATCATAAATCAGCTAATCTTTTCATTATTTACTCATCATAGATCAACTAATATCGATCGATGTATTAAAATATCGTACATGAAGAAGCGGATGTGGAAACTTACGTGAATTACAAGAACCGGACAGTTAACCAGGGGAATTTTGTCAATATTCTGCAAAAACACCAACACAATTCAGCATCCTATGAGAATGTAAACATAAAGGAAAAAGGAAGGGTATGGGCAAAAACAATTGACCTTATAAATGTCAAACCAATATGTATGCTTAACAGGATACATGACTCTCAAACCAGACAGTATTGGACTGTGAAGAACAACGGCTTTTAACGAAGGAAGCCGAGCTGCAAGATCTAAGGTAGGACCACTTCCAACCGATTGACCGTAGAGGATGATATCTTCTTGCTTAGCCCCATAGTTTTCTTCCAGACATTTGTATGCAGCTTCGATATCTCCATATGTATTCTGTTCAGTTGGCTGCATCGGAAGACAGAACGGAGCTTAGATTTCACTTTGAACTCGCACCATTTGGAAAAACAATTACTAAAGAATTTCTCTGTAACCAACCTTTCCAGATGATTCGCCATACCCAGAATAATCATACCTGCAGATAACGGTGCTGTGTATTAGGAATCGATTCTCTTGAGAGCCACCAGTTGAAACTACAAAAATCATTTTTGACTATTTTGATGAGAAGTGAGTGAAATGCTTCATTTGAGTGAAACCTTGAGAATTTAGATTGAAAACTAGATTTTCCCAGAACAGTATTCACAATGCAAGTAAAAACGTCAACTCCTGGCCTTCTGGGAATCAATTTGGCACAAGCTTCCACAATCATCAATGGAAGTAAGAAAGACCAGTGGACAGAAATTCAATTTTGGCTCATGATATTCATGAATTTGAGCGAACGTAGCAAAATCATTCAGAGTAGATGTAGATGCAGATGCAGATGCATATGCAAAAGAGATCATACTAGAACTCCCCAACTAAATCCATCAAACTTTAGTTCGTACTGATTTTGGAGAATTTTACCTTCAATTACTGTAAAGATCATCTTCCGATGAATCCCCATAAAAAAAAGAAGAAAATAACAAAAAAATTTAGACGTAGTTAAACAAAATTGACTAAGAAATGAAGAACTTCAACTGCCCATATAAATATGGCTCCCGAATTCCCGAGCTACAACTGAATTGACAGAAAGAAAACACCTTGCGAAAATTAGAGAGTGAAGAAAATAGATTACCCCATTAGATTAACGCGCAAATGGATGCTTAATTCGAGGAAAAGCTCATACATCTGGCCCAGGTCCGCAGCATTTCCATGAGAGTAGAGCAGAGTGGAGGTTGCCATTGGGTAACGAATGTAGAGGGCAACAATCTCAGTGCCTCTGCGAGTAGACAACTTAAGAATCTCTACGTTTTCGCGATGAGGAAATGGGGTGAGGAGGAAAAGCCCAGTGAATTCTTCAGTGACGAGACTATAAGAAGGTGGGTTAGGGGGGAAGAAGGCGAGCTTGGCCGCCATTGACGAGGTAACACCACCCATTACTTCCCTCGACCAGAATCGGAATCGAGCAAGCTCTTCACGTATGGTATGGTGGAAAATCAACGATTAAGGAAGTTCAGTTCAGCAAAAGTGAAATAATGAATTTCGTGAAAGAATAAAGCTTCTCAGACCGACATTTTTCTTCCTCTCTCTCTCTCTCTCTCTCTCTCTCTTTCTGCAGTGATGGTTGGCAACGTTCTAGAGAGAGAAAGAGAGGAGAGAGAGAAAGACTTGGGAGGCCACGTTTGGTTGGTTGATGCAATTATTCTTTATTCCTATCAGCCCATTTTTTTATTCACAAAATTAAATAATATAATATATTTACATTCTCATGGAGTATAGTATTAACTTGATGTAATTTTGGTAATATTTTAATTATTTACAGTGTAAAATTCTATCTTTTGTATATGTTGATTTTCTTTGAGATTTTTAATTTGAATTGGGTAATTGGAGGACAGACATTTGAACAACTCAAGTAACAAAAAATCCGAGGTGAGTACTAAGATAAGATAACCGAGAAACAACGACATCCTACACCTTTGCAAGAAACTAAAGTAATGGTTAAAATTCTCTCTTGTTCTTTGTTAGAACTCATCCTCTTCACTGAATCAGGCAAGGCCAAGGCCAACCTGGTCTCCCAAAATCAAAAATGATGATTCAAGATCTTAGCATGCTAAGACCTTGGACAATGCAACTTAATTCGTGAGTTAGCCAATTTATGGAGAATGAAGGTGGTGATTCCATGGGAGAAGCAGAGTTAAGAATGTGAAGAATTGGGCAAAAAGGGATGAAGAGCAAGAGTGCCACGACTGGAGTTATCTCATCAACTTCAACTGTAACGCCGCCACCACCAGGCCCACAGTCGTACTGCAGCAGGGGATGACCATCTTCCTTTCCCTAACAGAAAATGACATATTATCAGAATAAATTAAATTGTTGAGAGAAATTTCATGTAAAAATAAGCAGAGAGAGTGATCCAAACATCAGGCTTTGTCATTTTCTTAAAAAACAAGAGCATCGACCAATTTAGATCAAATCAAAGTGGCCTTAGGCCACAGGATTTGACCAGGGAAAAAGCTCGTGAAAGTTGT
This sequence comes from Begonia masoniana, assembly GCA_022432975.1. Classification (NCBI taxonomy): domain Eukaryota; kingdom Viridiplantae; phylum Streptophyta; class Magnoliopsida; order Cucurbitales; family Begoniaceae; genus Begonia; species Begonia masoniana. The sequence goes on along the minus strand of CM039515.1, from coordinate 26,064,963 downwards.
CAAAATAAAGATAAATGGATCTAGCCAAAACTAATCTTGTTCTTTTCCTGCCCAACGACAACAACAGCTAAACATATCATCAGATAAGCAAATACCAAAATGAATCTAAATTTAAGAAAAACTTATAATCAAGACCATAAAGCCTGTAGCGAACAAATTTCATGGAAAGATTATAGGAAGCTGGAAAAGTAAGGATTCTACCTCCATTTTGCTTCTAGTGAAAGCCTCGGCCCTTCCTCTGCAGCAAAATAATCGGCCATTGCTTTGAACGAATAATCTGTTTTTGAACAAAAGAGAGAATAATCATCATCAAGAGAATCTGTATCACTTTGAACAATGTTGACAAAATACTGAAAGCTTTTCCAATCCCAGCTGCCCACTCTATAGCATATTAAAATAAATCTACTCTAATATGATAAGACGATACCTCGATACAACTTTGCGAAGAAAAAACTCCTGTAGGAAAAAAAAAATCAATGCAAAAAAGAACTTCAACAAAAATCAACTCAAGAAAAGTAAGATAAAGACCAAAACAATTTCAACTACAGCAGTTTGGAGCATTGTACCACCAGTTAAGAAGCCATACATACTTCAAAATCACAGGAATTATTTGCATAAACAGACCTCTCCCTTGTTGTGTGGGTTGAAAAACAATAATTTTTGGGCGCAAAGGAAAAAGAGAAGATGATAGACAGTAAGCTATATCAAATTCTCTTTCTCCAAAAGGGAACTTGTCGTCTTCACTAAAAGAAGTTCAAGGATAAATGAAAATCCAAGACTGAGAAACTATCAATATCAGGCACATTTAGGCCAAAACTACACAGAAGAAATGGATCATTTCGAAGCACAGCAGTCTTGAATGATGATCCCAATTAAATTTTCTTCAGCTCTTCTATGAATTTGAATACGTGCCTCAATTTAACACCACATAAACCCGAGCTATAGGCAAAGTGGTGAATCACACTGCACAATACAGTCCTCCATAAAGTCTGCCATGTAACTTTAGTTGCATCCGCACAGACATAAAGCTTCATATACCAGAAGAGCAAGCATTTATTGATTAAACCCTTTTTGTATGTGAGATGCATATATATATTTCCACAGGCTTGCCTATCAGATATAGAAACAGATTATATAACATAAGGAATGAGTAAAAAAGCAAAAGCTTGCTTGCCCTGGTGATGACAATGTTTCTACGCGTCATAGATTTTTGTGTAAATTGAAAAAAAAAATTCTACGAATCATGAACAATTTTACAAGCAAACTGCACAACCATATTGCATAATGGAAATTCATTAATGACATGGATAAAAAGAAAAAGAATCATGGTTAGCAGAGAAGTTACAATAGAAAACAGCTATAAATACTTATCAAATTGTTCAGTTTTTCTACATCCTATTCAGATGAAAATGAAGTACCATTTGGACATTAAGGGAGACACCAAGAAATCAGGGGTTAACAGAGAGACTACAAAACCAAAAAAAAAAAAAAATGCTGACAAAAATAAAGTTTGAGCCAACCAAATTTTTAATAGATCTTGATATAGCAACTTGTCCATTCTATCACAATTCGATAAGAAAAACTACAGTAAACCACATGCATAAAACACCATGCTCAAGCATACTAGCTCTGGCATTGTGTATATAAGAATGAGCCAGATTGATGAGAGTAAGAGAACATAAACGCCAAATTTAGTATACTCCAAATGATCTACCTTAATCAAACGAATCTAATAAAAAAATTACATGATTGAAGGTAAAATTTCTGCCCTAACATATCTCTTTCATAATGTTAGCACTACCGGATCGAGGTAACATTCCCTTCCATCTTATAAAACTCAATAGCTCAACCGAACAGTTATTTGCAGAGTTTCATACATTACCCAAAACATCATTGTCTTCGAAGTCGCTTCCTCAGTTTCCTGTACTTGTGCTTGTTCATCTTCATTTTCCTCTTCTTCTTCACACTGTCAGCCCATACTTTCCCAGAATCATTCAATCCTTCGTTCTCCTCCTCAGATTGAACCGGAAATAACCCAAAAGGAAGGCTCGGATAAATCTGCCACGTTAGAGAAGAGGTCGAGAGTTCCATTCCAGATTTGCAGGAGAACAGGCTTGGATCGAAGATCTCATGGCCGTCCGGCTTGATTTCTCCGACATGGGGCTTGTGAAAAACAAATCTGGGTATGGAATTAAAACTCGGGTGCTCGGATAACGCGGCGATAACTCGTTCGGCGGTTGATTTTCTAAGGAATTTAGGGGAGGGTTGAAGCCATGGAAGCTCAAAACCGAGGAGACAATGAAGTACCTGATTTGAATAATTATTGTTAATTAATTAAAAATAAGTAATTAAGAAAAATGAAATTGGGAGAACCTTCCATAAATCATTTTCTTATTAGGCCGAGTAGTGAATATAGGCCCGGTTTACTTAATCTTTGGGCCTTAGTAAACACTAGGCCCAATGAAGTAGTTCTTTATTTTTTTCATTTTAATTTTTGTAATAAAAAAGCTTTATTCTACCTGTTTTCCGTGGCGGTCCGAGACTCTCGATTATCTAACATCTTTATATCGAGAAAAAGCATCAAGGAAAGATATTGAGTTTTTAAAAGCTGATTCTGATTTTTGAACAGTTATTGTCTGTAATCAATTTAAATAGTTAAAATTCATATTTATCGGAAAAACAATCGCATATTGACAACCTCTGCTCACCCTCGGTCACCCATTTGCCTAACATCGTACAAATATATCAATATTTTATCGTCGTTATCAACTAGTTTGATATCATATATTTTAAATTTAGATTGATCTTAGAATAAAAAAGTTTGTTGAAAGAACAAAAGAGTATCTAAAGTAAACCAACAATGAACTAAAGAAACCTTTATTGAAATTTATGGTCCCCAACCCATTGCACGAGCAATATTAATAATATTTTTGGAAACAAAGAAGACATTTTACATTCAATTCTCATGTCTTTTTAATTTTTATGGCCCCATTGCCTCCTTAAAGTGGTGTTGATACGTTAACATTGTCTATAAACTACTTAAAATGCCAAAAGAAGATAAATAATGTTAGAATTCGGTGACCCCAATTTCATTTGGTTCGGGTTAAAAAGCTTGAAATGCGATAAAAGTCTCGAAACAAAATTATGAATTCTTCTATGGGCCTGCAGTAGTAGTAAAGAATCAGATTAATAGGTACGTTCTTGGAGCTTGTTTTGGTCGGGCTTCGAATCAAAAAGCTCGTGTTGCGACAAAAGTTTCCAAACAAAATTATAGATTTTTACAAAGATCTGTTAGGAAAGCAAAAGAATCAGGTCAATAGGCTTGTTTTAGGAATCTTTTTTGAGGCATAAATAGTCGTAAAACTCTTTTCTACTTTGATTAATTCACAATAAATTTCTCTATTTAGTCTATGATTTTTCATTTGTTATTTCTTGCATAAAGTCTTGTTATTTGATTTTTTGTTTTTCCTTTGCATAAAGTCTTGTTTTGATTTTTTGTTTTTTGTTTTTTTTTGTTTTTTCTTTGATTTCTTGCATAAAGTCTTGTTATTTGATTTTTTGTTTTTTCTTTGCGGTTTGTATTTAATTATCACAAATAAAAGAAGGAAATTACTAAAAAAGTTGATAGTTACCCATCAAATAACAAGCTTACAATAAAAAAATTTGGTGCTCAAGTGTTCAAAAAGTGGGTTTGAATTTCACAAAAAAATGTGATGCCTTTTTGCTCTGACTTTATTGGACAAGTAGCCATTTTTTTAAGAACCCATGCTCATTGTTCATACCCCTTTACCTACAACTTAATCAGCAACTCTTTAGTAATGGCAGACCACAAAAATTGAGGCTTTGTTTATACGACGATGTAAATCATGGCTTCAAACAAATGATGTAGGTCGAAACACCTTTTTTTAGGCTCTTTTTAATACATGGAGTATGGAGATACACTCATATAAAAGAAAAAAAATTAACCTTAAGAACTTTTACTAACTACCAATCAAGTCAAGACATTCTTAAATCTCTATCGTCGGTGTGCCAAACTCATAAGTCATGTTTTAAACTCGAACAATGAAAAAAAATTCTCGAGAATAAAATCTTGTACAAGCAGTTAGGAATATCTCCATTGCACCATTATTATCATTAATCCCATGTTTTAAAATTAATGTGAAAAAGGAGATTATGACAGTACTTTGCGCCTAATCTTAGTAATAGACTTGTTGTTCATTCATTAATTGGTACGATGCCCACGTGTTGGTGACGTGGCTGCGGGCGGGGGGTGGGGGTGACCCCGCGCCCACGTGCAAGGCACGTGTAAGTGGGTGCCGGGGGGGGGGGGGGGGGGGGGTGGGTCTCCTTCCCTTGACGCACCCCCCACCCTCCACGTGCACCGCATAGGGAGAACACCCCGTTTCATGTGTAAAATTTAGAACGAGGGGGTTATCAGTTTGCCATGAGGATTTGACTGAAGTCTGAGGATTAAAATGGAAATGGGGACCAGTCCTAGAGAACGAATTGATTTGTTAAATTTTGGATAGTTTGAGATTTGATTTGTTAAGATTAATACTTTAAGGGTTAAAAAAAAGGATAGTTTGAGGGTGAAAATGAAACGGGGGGACCCCCTGCACCCACGTGCAAGGCACGTGTTAGTGGGCGTGGGGGATCTTGTAACACACATTTTTTTCGAGTTTTTAAATTTTCGTTACATAAAGGTATTTTTGTAAATATAGTAAATTAATCCCGTTTTGAGAACGAAAAGTTTTATTAGAGCCCTAGGAATAAATTGGAATATTTGGTGAAATAAGAAAATTTAGAGAAACCAAATTGATAGTTAAATAACGAAATAGGGAGAAAATTGAATGTAGGGCAAAATTGTAATTTTGCAATGTTAAAAATCTTTACAAAAGCAACCCTCCCCTCACTTCTCCTTCAACGATTCCTCCACGCCGGTGATTCCTCCATTTCGGCGATCAATTCCTTCCTGTTTTCTTCCACAATCGACACTTTAGGTAAAATTCTAACATTTTGGATGGTTAGTTTTCGGTTTCTAGGGTTTAAACGGTTAGGGTTTCGATTCAGGTTTTATTGAAATTATCGAGTTATGCTAGAAACGGTTAGATTTACCGCATTTATGATTGTAATGGATGTAATTGTGATCATTGGAGATAGTTAGTTGAATTAATGGTGGTGGTTGGAAATTTAGTTGTTGGAAATGTCTAAAAACTTCATTAATGGAGGTTTAGGGAATCTTGAGCACGATTTGCTCGATGAAATGCCCGAACGAACTAGATTGAAGTTTTAGGAGACTTCCCTTAGCTAGGAGTTTCGTTGGTCTTTGGAACAGTTTATTTGGATTTAGTCTTGTTGGCCGAATGGTGAAATGTTTTAGGTGACGAAGCTCAAAACGAGGCGCTCGGTTTGCTAAGAACGCGAGGTAAGTCTCCGTGACTTGTTTGGTCGATTTGGCCTACACCATAAGAAAGTATATCGATTGAGGATTTGGTGATTTAGGTTGTTTTAGCGTAAATAAGCTGGGTAATTAGATTTTGTTTAAGTTATTGAATGTTTAATGTCCGTTGTTTGTTCTACGTTTTTAATTACAATTAATGCATTGTACATGTCCATGTATCACGTTTTCTGAAATAGCATGAAAATAATGAATTTCCGCATAAGTTTTCATGAAAAGAAAATGAATGCACGTAATCCCAGTCACGTCGGGGTGGGGTTCAGACATGGCTGTCCTACAGGTGAAGCATGTTTTTCCCTCGGTAGATAGAAATGACTGTCTAACCGCGAGACGTGCCTTCTCCATCTGGTGAATGAACCCCCTGTGACACTGCCCATTATGTAACTAAAGAATGAAAATGAATGCACATAATCCCAGTCACGTCAGGGTGGGGTTCAGACATGGCTGTCCTACAGGTAAAGCATGTTTTCCCCCCGGCAGATGGAAATGGCTGTCTAACTGCAAGACATGCCCTCTCCATCTGGTGAATGAACCCTAGTGACACCTCCTGCTATGTAACGCAATGAATAAAATGACTGCATGATTTTATGAAACGCACATGCATAGCATGCATTCTCATTTACATAGATTTACTGAGCTTTTAGCTCATAGAATGTTTCTATGGTGTAGGTGTGTAGGATCGAGATTGTCTAAGAGGGGGGGGGGGGAGGGGGGGATGAATTAGACCATTTTAAATTTTTCTTAAGCTATAGGCAGACAAACACAATAATAAAATAACAGAGAGAGAGGAAAACCAACACAAGAGTTTTTACGTGGTTCGGCCAAACCTTGCCTACATCCACGCTTCAAGGTTCCCCCTTGAAGATCCTTAACCTTCTCCTCAATGAGAATACAAGATCGAACTTCCGAGCGTCGATCTACTGCCTTTTACAATACTGGATTATTCTTCATGGGCGATAATCCACTGCCTTATACAAATATTTGAGTTTGTGAAATTTAAGCTCAGACTACACACCGAAGATTAAAATCTCAAGTTATCGAATCGAGAGGTGTAGAAGAGTAATACAGAGTATGCTCAATCTCGCAAGTTAGGGCTAAAAAATAAAATTAGCAAAAGTTGTTTCTTCGTGCTCTAACCTCAGCTTAAATACTCTGTCTGATTTTGCTTCACAGAATTGAATGCTTCTTTCTTCAAATGGAAAATGTTATTGTTGGGAAGCATCCGTACTGAAGCAGATATCCGTTGCATCTGAAATTGCTGCTCGTCGTCGCCATTAAAGTTCTGGAGTTAATGCTGAAAACGACGTCACTGTAGCTTCGCGGTTATATTCAAATTTGGCTGAAGATCACCGGTGGAAGCAGTTTTAAAAAAATTGGAACGTCATCGGTGGATGCAACTTGAAAAGCCATCGACAGATGTATCTTCATACGCCGTCGGCAGATGCAACATGATAGGCTATCGGCAGATACAACTTGGAATGCTATCGACAGATACAACTTGGAATGCTATCGGCAGATGCACCTTAAAAATTCATCGGCAGATGTATCTTGAAATTTCATCGGCAGAAGCATCTTGACATTTCATCGGCAGAAGCAGCTTGAAAATGCCATCGGCAGATGTATCTTGAACTCCATCAGCATGTGTTGCTCTAAGAGGCTGAACCAGCATCGGCAGATGCAGCTTGAAAACGCCATCGGCAGATGCAGTGTAATACCCGGCTTGTACGAGATTTTATATTATAATATATATGTTGGCATTTTCGTAAATACGTCAAATCAATCCGTTTTACGAAAAGAAAGCTTTATTTCGATCCTAACGATTAATAGGAATTTTAAGAAATTTATGAGATTTTTCAGAGTAATAACGCTATATTCCGAGTAATTACTTTGATTTTAATGTAAAGGACGTTTAAGTAAAAATAGTAAACGAGGTCCAAATTGCGAACGGACAGTTTTAATAGAACCTAAATAATGAATAGGGGCTATTGGCAAAATAAGAAAATTTGAAAAAGTCGAATCTTTAGCCGATTGGCGAAACGAATGACGAAACAAATAGAATTAAGTGCTAAGGGCAAAATGGTAATTCGCAAAACTAAAATTTATAAAAAATAACAATTCCCTCTTCTCTCCCTCACTTTCTCTTTTTCTTCTCTGGAGTTCACGAACCAGAGAGCTTCTCACTCTCTGCCCGCCGACGATTCCACTTTCCGACCTCCGATCCGACCTCCGTTCGTTCCGTTTTCTTCACGATTTCTCCTCCTTTCGCAACACTAGGTATGAATCTACGTTCTTGGAGCGTTTATTTCGATTTTTACGGAGTTACGGCATTAGGGTTTCGTTTAGGTTTTCGTTAAAAATCGATATTTAGGGTTCGAAATCAATAGGTTATCATAGATTATGAATGTGTAGAATGTATTGGACGTTATTGGACGAAACTAGATTAATTTGTGAAATTGTTCGATTTTGAGAAATTTCGAGATTTAGGGAAAAAATCGTAAATTGGATTTGAGTTGTCGAGCGTGTATTGCTCGATAAAAAAATAGCTCGATGAATTGGATTAAAGCTTTAGGAAATTTCTTTAGTTGAGGTTTTGTCAATTTGGACGTTTAGAAGCTTAAACTTGTTTTAACGTCGATCATTTTAAATTGCCTTAGGTGAACGACTCTCGCAGACAAAACTTGAAGTTCAGCACGCTCAAGGTAAGTTCTCGTGACTTACTCTGACCGATTGGTCTACACCGTACTTCGATGTAGCGTCGAGGATCTTAGTGGATTGTTTGTTTTAAATTGCTTTGGTTGGGTAGTTAGGTTTAAACGTTTTGTAGGTTATTTCCTTTACAGTCTTGATGGTACGCATGCTTGTTTGTTTACATTTATATTGAGCTGTTCATGCATCACGTATTTTAAACTAAGCATGAAAATGAATTTTCGCACGATGTTTTCATAAAACCGTTGTGGCCTAGAAATTGGGGGCTATTGATCTATCGTGCGGGCTGATTAAGGGTCTGGCCGATACCACATCTCATGTACTGTAATTAATGAACGTAATCTGTTATCTGGTCACGCGAGGTGGGGCTCAGGCACGGCTCTACGTGTTGTAAGCGTGTACCCCCTCCTCTAACCGCACGGGGTAGTCCGACCGCTGGATGGGCCCCCTTCGGTTAGGGGGATGAGATCTTGGTGATATACTGTCTGCGACGCTCTGTATGTTATGCATGGTTTCCGAACTCCATATGCACTGCACACATCTGCATTTACGTAGAATTTACTGAGCCTTTAGCTCATAGTGTGTCTGTATGGTGTAGGTGACGTTTTAGGTGACATCGAGCCAGGTGAGGACGACGTTTCTCCTCCTGACGTATGATGCAGTTGACGAAGAATGGCCCGTGGGAGTGTGCTGAGCAGTCGGTGCGTTTTGACCCGTGGGGACGTCTGTGTAAGTATTTTGGGGGATTTAATGGATGATACGAATGTATAGATGAACATATTAGAATGCTTGGATCTGGCTAGATGTTAGGTTCACGTTTTGATAGGTTTTAAATGTTTTTATAAATTTGGTTTATAAACCGTGTTTTTGTAATGCTTCATCGGAACGACTCGGGATTTAAAACAGGTGGATTAGTCGATTTTTAAACATATCCACGCGGTTCATTTTTAGGAAAATTGGTCGTGTTTAAAAGGAGTTTGAAGTGTTGAAATTTTAGGTGTGTGGTGTGCAGGGAAGGTGAAAGAGATTTGGTGTTTTGCTCTCTGGAATTTCGAATTCCAGAGAGCATTTTTATGAAAATGTTGAAATTGGAGAAGTGTTGGGTTTAGTTCTCTGGAATCTCGGATTCCAGAGATGAGATTAGTCGCTGCAATACAGCGACTGGTCGCTGCATTGTGCAGCGATCGGGCCCTGCATTATGCAGCGACTGATCGCTGCATAATGCAGCGCTTGCAGCGATTAGTCGCTGCTTTTATTTTGCCTCTGCCTTCTGGTTTTACCCTTGGTCGATTAGATAAATGTTTTAATTTTACTGTTTAGTTTTAAATGGTTTTCGATTTCAATTCCGATTGGATTTCCGCTTCAGCTTAGGTTTAAAGTTTATAATAAGTGTAAAAAAAAATAGTACGGGTAAATTGGGTACAGTGTCTGGGGTGTTACATTCAGCTTGAAAACGCCATCGGCAGAAGCAGGCCTTGAACTCCATCGGTAGATGCAAGCCTTGAACTCCATCGGCAGATGCAAGCCTTGTGTCGTTTAGCGATCGACATGTGTGATTCTATAAACTCCACTGTTTTTGTCGTTTTCCTATCGGTGGATGCCATTCTTTTCTTCAACCGGTGGATGTCTTCTTTGTCTTTTTGCTATCGGTAAATGTGAACATTTTATACAATTTCAGCTCTGTACACTTAACCAATATTGTTAGAAAACTAAAATACCCTTTCCAAGGGTATTTCCAAAACGATTAATTTCAAATGCAAAACTCATTATTCTCATTTAATAAACATAATCAAATATATTAGTCATTATATAAACATATCATCAAAAACATATTTAGACTTAAACTCTATTTAAGTCAACAAGGTGAACTCGAGGAAGGTGAGGATGACGTTCCTCCACTTGATGAACGCACAGGTTGAAGAAGGATGCCCGTGGGAGTGCGCTGGCGCAGTTGAGGCGATTTTGACCCATGAGTGATGTATAGGTATTTTGGAACATGTATAGACATTTTTGGCACGGAGTAAATATATAGGATTTAGTTAGAAAACTTGTAAAGTAATGTTAACGATGTTAAATAGCTCTATGATTATGAAAATTTCTGGATGGTTGTTGATTAGGTGATTTTGGTTCGATGATAAGTATAGGGTTATGCTGTCCGTTTTTATAAAGAAATGATGAATTTGGAGTTATGTGTGGATAATAAAGTGCTTAAGGTTAGTTGGATGTGTAGGGAAGAAAGAATGTGATTTGAGGATGAATAAGAGAAAGTGGAAAGTGTGTGTAAAATGTGGAGTGCTAAGTGTAGAGGGATGTCATTTTTGCCTTTGAAGTGTCGACCAATACTAAGAGGTGTCGACCGGTTAGTGAATGATTCAGTCATAAGCGTCGTCCAAAGGGTTGTGGATCGACCCCTGAGTGTCTTACGTCCAGTGAAGTGTCGACCGAAAATTATAGGTGTCGACCGGTTTCCTTCAGTAGTTCGGACATAACCATTTGAAGTGTCGACCCATGACTAGGGGTGTCGACCGGTCTTATCCAAGACATATAAAGTGTCGACTGACGATTCCAAGTGTCGACCGGTATCCTTCCGCAGTTCGGATAGAAATAAATGGGGTGTCAACCGACGCTTGTAAGTGTCAACCGAAACCCTGCCCCACTGTTTTATCCACCTACAACTAAGTTTAGTTTTCTTTTATACGAAGTCCTACCATTGTTAGTCTTCCGCTGAACGAAATTAATTGTCTTTAAATGAATATGATTAAAGGATTGAAATAAAAGTTTAAATTTTTACGAGATTTTTAAGAATAATGATAAGGGAAAAATGAGGGGACGTTACAGATCTCCTTCCCTCGATGCACCCCCCACCCTCCAGCTGCACCGCACAAGGTGAACACCCGGATAGAACGGGGGACCGTTCTTAGAGAACGGTCCCCCGTTCTATGAGTAAAATTTATAACGTGGTTATCAGTTTGTCGTCAGGAGTTGTTTTGATAGGTTGTTGAATAGTTTAAGTTTTTTTTAATAATAAACGTACTCTGAGGATTTTTTGAGAATTTGACCGAAGTTTGAGGGTTATAATGGAACGGGGGACCGGTCCTAGAGAACGGGTTGATTTATTAGATTTTGTATAGTTTAAGATTTGATTATTGGGGTTAATATTTAAGGGTTTAAAACAAATGATAGTTTGAGGGTGAAATTAGTTTTAACCCTTGGTTTTAATCCAAAAATAAATTATGACATACATAATTAATATTTATAGGGAAATTACCGGTTTAGACCTCGAATTAACCGGTTTTTTCCATTCAAACCTTAAAATAAAATTTTTCACGATCCAAACCTTGAAGTATGGAAAAAGTTACAAAACAAACCTCGGCGGACGTCCTATGACCGTCCTCTGTTGAACTTTGCCGTAGAACGGACGGTCCTTGCAAAAGAGAGACAGTCCGTTCCACAGAACGGACGGTCTCTCTTTTGCAAGGACCGTCCGTTCTATAATTTTGCCTAGCGCCGGACTGTCTCTTCAATCAAGAGACTGTCCGTCTGTAGAACGGACTGTCTCTGGATTCAAGAGACAGTCCGTTCCAAGAACGGACAGTCTCTCTTAAGAGAATCTGTCCGTTCTTTTAAATTAGGGTTAAAACGGACGGACCCTCTTAAGAAGAGTCCGTCCGTTTTCTCGTATATATCAGAAACAAAGAGCTTTTCTCACGCAGTTCGCACGAAGTTTATACCTCTCTCTCAGGATCCATTTTCTCTCCAACGTTCACGACAAATATTTCTGCACAAAAATCTGACGGGATCGATTTTCTCTCCAACCTCCGGCTTCCATAAATTTGATGGGATATATTTTCTGTCCAACCTCCGGCAATCTTTTTCCATAAATTTGATCAAAATTTGCTCCAAGGTATGAATTTATCGTTTATAATTTATTTCGTTCGATTATTAGATAACAAATTTGAGATATATCCTAATTTTTCATAGAGAACACGGTCACCACCGTCGGACAGTGCGTTCGATCTCCAGATTTTAAATCCAATTTTGTGCTCTGTTCTCTGTTCTCTGACGATTCAGCCGAAATTATTCCAGGTTATGTGTCAATTTTGAATTGATTTGTTTTGATTTTGAATTGTTTGGTTAAATTTTTTGATTTGTGCTGATTTTTTTAGCATTTAATAAAATTTACAATTATTCATCGTAAATGGCGGATGCAAATGAGCCTGCGAACATAGAGTGGTATATGGAGGATCGCGCTCCCATATACGATGTTATTCAACCATTTGATCACTTAGAGGGTGAAGGAGAAATACAGGTGCATTCAGTATCGCAAACCTTAGACGACGAGCTTCGTGAACCGTTTAATTCGGATGATGACGAGGCACAAAGTATACGAGTAAGGGCAGAAAATTCGGGTGATTTTGCTGTGGGTAGACAATATGGTTCTTTAATGGCCATTAGAGAAGAAGTAAAAAGGTATGCTTTGCAAAAAGGATTTGATATCAGATTTGTTAAAAGTGAGACGAAGAGACTAACAGCATGCTTCGGTCATGCAAAATGAGGCGACCTTTCAAATAAAGTCCTACCGTAACGATCACAACTGTGCGAGGACATTGGATAATCGACACGCTTCAGCAAAGTGGTTGGCAACGTATTCTTCAGATAGGTTCAAGAGTCAACCTGACTGGCCCATTCTTGATATAATCGAGACAGTGAGGAAGGAACATCAGGTGAACATTAAGCCAAGTCTTGCGAGAAGAGGAAGAACCGAAGCTAAAGAACTTAATTACGGGAGGAGCGAAGAACAATTTAAACTAGTGCGTTCGTACTCAGATGAAATATTCAGATCAAATCCAGGCAGTACAGTGAAAATACATGGTTACGTGGTGGGTGAAGGGCGAGATGAGAAGATGATATTGGAAAGAATGTACATATGTATGGCTGCTTGTGTGGCAGGTTTGTTGGAACAGGGCAGACCCATTATATGTTTAGATGGATGTCATCTGAAAGGCTCCTGCTCCGGCCAATTACTCACGGCCGTAAGTATTGATGGCAACAATGGCGTATATCCCATTGGCGTTGCCAACATGGAGACAGAATGCAAAGACTCATGGCTGTGGTTTTTGGAGTTATTACAGGACGATTTAGGCATTGGCCTTGGACGAGGATGGATATTTGTGTCGGATCAACAAAAGGTATATATTATTATTACTATTATTATTATTCGGGTATTGCAGTTATATTGTTTTATACTGACTTTGTTTTTCTTTAAAATTTCAGGGGTTGTTGGCTGCTGTGGACAACACATTTGGTTTAGCTGAACATCGTTTTTGCCAAAGGCATATGTATTCAAACTTCAAAGGATGATTTCGGGGCATAGCGTATAGAGATGATATGTGGAATGCAACAAGGGCAACCACAAGGGAATATTTTGAGATAGCAATGAGGAAAGTGCATGTGCTAAATCTGGATGCCCATGCATGGCTTCGACGAACGCCCCCTAGCAGTTGGGCTACTCATGCGTTTTCGCTAATTCCGAAGTGCGACTTGGGATTGAACAATTTATGCGAGTCTTTCAATTCAGCTATATTGCCGACCAGGGACAAACCAATCATGACTATGTTCGAGATGATTCGAAAGACCATGATGACTCGAATTGTAAAAAAATACGAAAAGATGCTCAAGTCAGACGATGTCCTGTGTCCTAAGATTAGGAAAAAGCTAGAGAATCTCAAACAGGCAGCTCACAGTTGGAGTGCTGAGTTGGCGGGAGATGCACGGTTTGAGGTAAGCAATGGCAACGAACAATTTTCCGTTGACCTGAATGAAGGCGTGTGCGCATGTTGGAGGTGGGAGCTTACTGGCATCCCATCTGTTCATGCCATTCCATGCTTTTATTTCATGAGAGAGCCGGTGGAAAATTTCGTCCATATTTACTATCATCAGGATACATATTTAGAGATGTACTCACATTTCATTCGTCCCATTAATGGCCAACAGATGTGGCCGGCAGCAGAGAATCGGATCCCAATCGTTCCACCCGAGAGAAGGCCCTAACCTGGTAGGCCGAAGAAGAAAAGAGTGTGCGATGTCGATGAGCCTTCTACGTCAATAATTTCTAAGAGGAAGTCCACGATGTAGTGTGGTAAATGTCGGCGTCAAGGGTATAACAGTCGCACATGTCCTGAAAGGGGATCCAGTTCAGGTGCTGCAGCTTCGCGTGACACATTTATGAGTTTCCAGACATTAAACGGGACTCAGGTATATTTTTTCACCTTACTCTCTTAACAAAGTAAAATTATTATGTTCTAATATAACTGTCATTACGTGTAGGAATCTACTACACGCGGCCATGGAATATGATGATGGATTTCAGGCGATGACAAGGACATTCTGCAGCAGCTTCATTTTATGGATTTTGTCTATTGTAACTTCATTTGATAGACAAATCATTTAAACTTAGTTTGATTTATGTTAGTTGGATGTAAATATATAGTAGTTACATCTATTTTGGTTGGATGCATTTGATATTTTTTGCAAAATAATAGATCTGTTTGGGATGTCTAATTTCCAGGATGATACTAGTTATGGAGGAGTCAAAAAACAAAGGAAATTCTGTCAAATTTTCTAATTTTTCATCATTTGTAAATTAATTGAAGTTCACTTAATAATTTTCTATCATTGATTGATTTTGTTCTTGTAAATCAAGTTCACTTAATGATCAATTATCACATGTTCATTATATAAATAATAGTAAAATAATATGAAAATTTTCATGATTTTACAACTTTTGTATGATTTATTATAATTGTTTTACGTATATTTTAAAAAATAATTCATTAAAATTACAATAAATCGTACAAGTGTTAGAAAATCACGAAAAGTTTAAGATTATTTTTCATGATGTTCATTATATTATGGAAAAATAATCTGAAAATTTTCATGATTTTATAACACTTGTATAATTTATTATAATTGTTTTACGTATATTTTATAAACTAATTCACTAAAATTACAATAAATCGTACAAGTGTTAGAAAATCATGAAAAGTTTAAGATTATCTTCTCATGATGTGGTGAATATGTGGTAAAATTTTTAAATAAATTCAAAATCTTTACTGACCGATACTAAACGATATTAGATTTATTAAAAAAAAATAATAAACAATATTAGATTTATTTAAAATAATTTTTATCAGATATTTACAACATCATAAGAAAATAATTTGAAAAGTTTCATGATTTTCTAACACTAGTACGAGGTATTGTAATTTTAATGAATTATTTTTTAAAATATACGTAAAACAATTACAATAAATCATACAAATGTTGTAAATAAATTAATTTGCAGAAAAAATTAAGATTTCGAACTTAGAAAGAACGAAAATGAAAAGGTGGTTACGAAGATTCAACCACCATTTATAAAATTGGGCAGAGTTTCCTTTGTTTTTGACTCCTCCATAGCTAGTATCATCCTGCAAATTCGACATCCCAAACAGGTCCAGTATTTTGCACCAAAGATCAAATGCATCCAACCAAAATACATGTAACTACTATACATTTACATCCAACTAAATATATCAAACTAAAATACTAACAACATCAAGTACATCAAACTCCTGAATACATCAAACTCCTGAATACATCAAACAAGTGTCTCTCAAAATGAATTATAAAATTAAATTCGGTTGGGCTTCCACTTCATAGACAAATCATCCCCTATCTGCACACAATGAAAGTTATATTACAAAATAATAGTTATAATTAAAATAATAAAGCGAAAAATGGGTTGAAATGTACCTGCATCATCGCCAGACATCAGTTGGACGTCCTCATCATCGCCCTCCATTGTTTCGCCATCGTCATCGGCCCCCACTTGCTCGCCACCATCGTCATGACCCCCATTCAATCAAGGATGATTTGCCTCGTTTTTCTCTGGTAGGCGAACATATCTCTTTGGTAGTTCATCATCTCCGTCAGCTTCAACTCGACCCGATCGAGTCTGTCTGCAATACAGACTACATCCGCCCTACTAGTCTCTGGAAGCGGTGGCCGTAGGCTGCTCTATATGAGTGTCATCCTGGAAGGCCCCCTCATCTGCCCTGGACGTCTATATCCCGTCTGTTTTGACGAGGCCCATCCTAACCAAATGAATCCTTCCAAAAACCTCACTAGCCCGCTGTTTTCGCATCTGCACATCAGGCGGTAACTGAATTTGAAAATGCTCCACAATCTGCATAATTAACACACCGTACGGTAGGTTTTTGTTTCGTGTCCGCCCAATCTCACACATGTGACATAACATCACAAAACCGAGGTCGAACATCCTGCTGCTGTATAGCTTCTCCATCACGTAGAGATCCATGAAGTTAACGAGATCTCTATGTCCATGTCGCGGCAAAATGGTGTGACACACCATATTGTGAACTACGCGAGCTTTTGCATTCATGTCTCTAGCTCTCGGCTTAAGGGACCCCACAATGTCACTGTTTCGGTTAATGAGCCTTAAAAACTAGGTTCCCTCGGCTGTTCCCATGAAAGGACAGTTCCGAACTGATTGATAGTATCTTTCCGCCCCTTCTCCGGGAAAACCGATCAACTGATTGACCGTATCAGGAGTAATCAAAATCTCCGTACCCAAGATGTACGTCTTTATAGTTCCCAATCTGCCGGAAAAGCTCATGTTCACATAGAATAAGCGAACAATCCGGTCACAACTATCGCCCCGCACATGATACACTCCTTGCAGGCCAATTCTGTCGAACATCTCCTATATGCCCAAAGACTCCCAACCTGCAAAATCAACGTACTTCGAAAGCCCAAAGACTCCCAATCTCCGTCCGTTCTGTGGAACGGACTGTCTCTCTTTTACAAGGACCGTCCGTTTTACGGCAAAGTTCAACAGAGGACGGTCATAGGACGTCCGCCGAGGTTTGTTTTGTAACTTTTTCCATACTTCAAGGTTTGGATCGTGAAAAATTTTACTTTAAGGTTTGAATGGAAAAAACCGGTTAGTTCGAGGTCTAAACCGGTAATTTCCCATATTTATATGTTATATCAACTTAATTGGAAATTTAATAATTATTAAATATTTTGATTTATTTCTTTTATTATATTATTATAAATGTTAGAACAAATACGTGGCATTAGTTAATCAAGAGATTCGCGGATTTGTTGAATGTTGACTAGTTTAAGCGAGTTAGGAAAATTAAGCAATAACTTTGAAGTACGAAAAGAAAATCTGGAGTGTTTGCTGTCAACCATATCTGCAACTTTTCAACAGTTACAGAATCACAAATGGCAGATATCATTAGATTCAAGCGTTTGGTTACTTCCATATAAAACCATGGCTACCAGTGCAGGGTATTAAGCCAGTCACAGAGAGAGGGATAAGGAAGACGAAGAAGAAGAAGAAAGCTGTGGCTCAGTGCCATGTTTGCTGTATCTACGGCCATAATGGCCATTTTCTTAGGCTTTTTCGTCTCTTTTCTCCTCAAAATCTCAGCCGGAAAGCAGCTTCCAGGCTTGCCTCGTGGTAGCTTCGGATGGCCTCTTATTGGGGAGACGCTTTCCTTCCTCAAACCTCACAAATCAAACTCCATTGGAGCCTACCTCCAGCAACGATGCTCAAGGCGAATATCTTCTGTTTTTCATCTTCTTTTGTCTTTTAGTTCTTGAAAAACTTTGTTATTATGGGTTTCTGTGTAGATGGAATCAGGGTTTGAGTCTCTGTGATGCAGATATGGGAAGGTTTTCAAGTCTCATCTGTTTGGCTCGGTCGCCATTGTTTCCTGCGATCAGGAGCTTAACATGTTCGTTCTGCAAAACGACGACAGGCTGTTTGAAGTGAGTTATCCGAAGGCAATGCATGGGATTTTGGGGAGATATTCTCTGATTTTAGTGGGTGGAGATATTCACAAGAAGCTCAGAAATATTGTGGTCAGCTTCATCAGCTCCTCCAAATCAAAACCCTCGTTTCTTAACTGCGTTGATGAGCTCTCTGTCTCAACAATGGCGTCGTGGAAAGACAAAACGCAAGTTTTGTTTTACAGTGAAGCTAAAATGGTACGTTTTCTGCTTTCTAATTTTGCTTCTAAGTCGGTGATTAAATTTAGGGTTAAAATCATCTCAAAATATGCTATTAATTTGAAACACTCTTTCAACTAAAAATTTTAACGATTAAAATCTTAAATTATCTAAAATATAACAAATCAAACCATAATAAGAGTTGAAAAATTTTAACGATTAAAATCTTAAATTATCTAAAATATAACAAATCAAACCATAATAAGGGCCGATCGGCCCGTTCTGAATTTACTTCATATTTTGAGGTTTAAATTGAAAATTACTCTTAAATTTATTTATATTATTATATTATGTGATATTTTTTTATATTATTCAACCTTATTATCGGTCCCTTTTAAGGTGTGCATCCTTCTTTTATATAACGGTGATATTAAATTTCTTTTAAGCAAATCGTGATCTTTTTAAGGATACTAACAATTATTTGGATCAATTCGGCCCCAAACTTTTTATTTTGATCATTCGGCCCCCGAATTTTTTATTTTGACAATTCGGCCCTTGAACTTTTTATTTTGACAATTCGGCCTCCCAAACTATTTCTTTCTTCAATTTTGCCACCAAACTTTTTATTTTGACCATTCAACTCCCGAACTTTTTATTTTGACAATTCAGCCCCCAAACTTTTTATTTTGACAATTTGACCCCAGACTTTATATTTTGACAATTCAGCCCCCGAATTTTTTATTTTGACAATTTGGCCTTTGAACTTTTTATTTTAACAATTCGGCCCTTGAACTTTTTTATTTTGACACTTTGGCCTTTGAACTTTTTATTTTGACAATTCGACTTCCAAACTATTTCTTTTGTCAATTCGGTCCCCAAACTTTTTATTTTGACCATTAGGCCCCCAGACTTTTTATTTTGACAATTCAGCCCCCAAACTTTTTATTTTGACAATTTGCCCCATACTTTTTATTTTGACAAATTAGCCCTTGAACTTTTGATTTTGACATTTCGACCCCCAAACTTTTTAGTTTTACAATTCTGCCCCCGAACTTTTAAATTTTGACAATTCGACCCTTAAACTTTTGACTTTTGACAATTCGGCCACCAGACTTTTTATTTTGACAATTCGGCCTCAAACTTTTTATTTTGACCATTCGGCCCTTGAACTTTTGATTTTGACCATTCAGCCCCCGAACTTTTTATTTTGACAATTTGGCCCCCCGAACTTTTTCTTTCCTCCTGTTGAGAATAAAAAAAATTAGTGAAAATAATAATAATAATGTCGCTGTTGAGCGATTTTCGTAGAAAATAAGTAACGATTTTGACAAGCAGGCGATTTGCAAGGAAGATTTTCAACTATACCAAGTTTCCGACGCCAAAAATCTCCTCGTCACAAAAATCTCAACTTCACGTCAAAAAAACGTCATTAGAATGATGACACCCCTAATGACGGGACTTCAATGTTAATTTTTTTCTAAGTTCAACAACTTCTCCTCCTCACCAAAATTGCAACTTCATCCCTAACGAGTAACGACGGGGACTTAAATATTAATTAATTTTGAGTGTGTGTGTATATATATATATTAAACGGTCCAAATTTCATGGTTTGATTTAGTGAAACTTCAACTAGCTTGAAGCAGATCGAACCGAATAGCATGGCGGCTACGATTATATTATCGGTGCTGAATAAATAGCGATTTTGTTGTTTCAGTTTGCACTCAACCTAATGGTGAAGCACCTTCTAAGCATAGAACCAGATGAGCCATTAGGGTTTCAGATATTAGAAGAGTTCGAAACATTCATGAAAGGCTTCGTTTCTCTCCCTCTAAATCTCCCATGGACTGCATTTGCAAAGGCCGTCAAGGTAAATAGCCAAATCAAACTATATCTTCCAGCTTCGTGATTTTTAATGGCTTGGGTTTGTTTTGAAGGCTAGAGGAAGACTTTCCGCCATTGTTAAGCAAATTATGAGGCAGAAGGAGAGAGAAAAGAAGGGCGTTAAAAAGGAAGACGACTTTCTGGACGTGATCATGGAAACCTGGAGGCTAAATGATGACGAGACAGTGAGTGTAGTGCTGGATATTTTGCTGGGAGGATACGAGACGACTGCAACTCTCATGGGGCTGATTGTCTACTTTCTTGCCCATTCGCCCATGGCTTTTGCAAAGCTGAAGGTCGCTTAAAACCCTAAAATGAAGAAGACGAAACAGCTGAAAATGGAGAGTAATTCAGCTGACACATTGTTTTAACGAACTTGCAGGAAGAGCACGAAGCGGTCAGACATGGGAAAAAAGATGGGGACGCCTTGAACTGGGAAGATTACAAGCAAATGGAATTCACTACCAACGTAAAAAACAGCAATTTTGAGCCTATTTATTTGCTGGTTTGATGTATTACAGAGTTTATTTTGAATTCATACTGCAATTTTCAGGTTATCTACGAGGCTCTGAGATGTGGGAATGTAGTCAAATTTGTCCACAGGAAGGCCATTCAGGATGTCAAATTTAAAGGTATCTAAATCTTAACTTCGTTGAAGTTTCTTTTTGGTTATCGAGAAAATCGAATGAATTCTGCAGATATTTTCATACCATCTGGCTGGAAAGTTCTTCCCATATTCGCTACAGTTCATCTTGATCCGACCCTCCATGAGAATCCTCAAGAATTCAATCCTTGGAGATGGACTGTAAGTATAACTACACAGAAGAGAGAGAGAGAGAGAGAGAGTGACAGTTGGATAGTTTGGGCTGATGGTGTTGGTATAAACAGGATAAAGAAATGATGAGAAAAGTGAGTCCATTTGGAGGAGGGCCACGTCTGTGTCCAGGGGCTGAACTAGCCAAAGTAGAGATTGCATTCTTCCTCCATCATCTTGTTCTCAATTATTGGTCATCTTTTTTCAAACCCTCCTCTGTTATACAATTCATCTCATCTTTCAGACCTAAAATGTTGATTTTCAAATGGTGGTTTTTTTGTGTATTCCCAGGTGGAAAACAAAAGAAGGCGAACACCCATTTGCTTATCCATATGTCAAATTCCCAAGAGACTTGCACCTCCACATTGAACCAGCTCAAAGATTGACAACAGAAGAAGCTCCTCAGACGAGCTTGAAAAAAAATGTTATGTGAAATTTAGGTCTAGTAATTTGCACAATGGGTTGTAATTGAATTGTCTCGTGGAGAAAATTGTAAAACTAGTGTTTTTTAAATTTAGTGTAAGGTTTGACCTATAGCCATATCTTGTGTTTTTCTATTTATTTTTTATTTTTTGTTAATTTTTTCATTAACAAATTTTCAATGCCTAGGGCCTGAGCTAGATTGAGTTTGATCCATGCATAGAAGAGAAAGCTACACTTGAAGAAGAGCTTGAGAATACTCTTCGTACATGATAATTGCTAAGAACCAACGTTGAGGCAAATCTCAATCTAAGATATTACCTTCATAAACTCCTAAACCTTGCACTGTAGCCACAGAATTGAGCCTATCCTCGACAAAACTTCAACGGTGGCCAGAGAACTGAGCCTGTAGAAAAGCTATTTCTCAAGACCAGAGAAAGGATTTCAAAGTCAGTGATCATCAAAACAACAAACAAAACTTTATGAGATTCATACAGCACAACATATTTTTAATAAAAGATTGTAGCTCCAACAAACTTGGTCCAGGAACTGTCGTTTTTTTTTCTCTTTCGGCTAGATTGCGAAAGAAGATGAGATAACTTACATAAATTTGACCTCGGACGCTCTCTAACTTACAAAATAGTTGTCGTTTCTATTCGACGTCAGCACTTGAATCTTTTGAGACTTTATTAAACTTTGACAAATCTTGATTTCTAAGAACCGCCAAACACCTGCATACGACAAGAATTTCGTCAAGCTTCGATCAAATGAACAATATAAAGAACATCCATCAAATGTACTGACCTTGGCTAGGGTGTCTTTGGAGAGTTTATGTTTGCTTTGTGCTGCATTATCCGTCAGTGCTTCTCTCTGTGGAAAATTTCGAATGACTTTTGGTGCCTGCTGTATGACTGGAGGCTCGGAATTCATTCCCGACTCTTTTTCAACCTTTTGCTTCTGCAATTCAATAAGACACAGAGTTTAAGAAAGAATTCAAATATCTAATTTTGTTTGCTCAAGTAATTATCCAACTTCACAAATGGATAGTTTCATATGTTGCCCAAGCACTTAAGCCTAACTTCAATGCAAAATAGCGAGAAATTTACAGTATAAGTGAAGTGTGAAGCCGGCTTAATCACATTAATCATAGCCCCATTATACTATCAACTAAATGATGACCGAACACTTGAAGAACCTGCAGCAATTTCCAAAAAGCGTGACTTTTTTCACACCTTCTTTAGCCGTTCTTCAATAGAACTCAAAGCACGGGATTTGTCCACTTTCGAAAGATAGAAATCCCGCTCCCTCTTAGCAGCAGATAATTCCAGGGCAAGTTTTTGCTCACGAGAGGCATTCTTGTCAGCTGCAAAATAATCGGCACATTAAAGCACAATACTTTCTGCATAATGATTGGAAAATGAGACCAGAATAGAAAACCCATATTAGATACGTACCAATCTCTTGAGTAAGGTCATCCCACTTGAATTTACTCAAGTACTTGATGTTCCAAATATCAAAATAAAATGAGGACCTCTTTCTACCACCTAAAGAGTGAATAACAATAATTGAAAGAAGAAAGTCAATATACCAACATATTACGTAGCTTACCATAAAATTTGATAAATAACACATTTTAGTGAACTAAACCTCTCGTGACTCGTAAACTTTAAAATTTTCGAACAAGAGTCGTGATAAGTCTTTAGTACAATTGTCAAATTAAATCTTATTGAGGAGATTGCTCAGCTAAGAGATTAGTATTTTAAAATACAGAAGCCAAGAATGCACATGAAACTACTAACTTTTGACCCTCCTCCCAGTTGCAAATTTGACCACCATTTTTCCAAGCATAATGAAGCATAATGGGTCATATGGAAGAATGCTGAACAACAAGTTAAAATATTTACCTATTTGTTCACCATTTAACACATTAGCAGTCCTTTTAGCAACTCTTTTATCTGCAAATTCTACCCATCTGCAACAAATATATATATAAAAAAAGAACTACATGAGATAGAAACTACAATAGAAGAAGACAACATCATTCAGCCTTTTTACTTTGTTTATCCGGATGCCGAAAGAAAGCAAGAAGCATACCCTTCTGAGAACATTTGCCCACGAAATCCACCAGCTTTCTTTCGGTGCACTTGAACAGAAGGATCTAAACAATAGCATAACCATCAACGACCAGCTAGAGCTACAACTAACAAATAGTTTATAAAATTTCAATTCAAGTAAAGGAAACAATCATTCATATAAGTTTTCTCTAATCTACACCTCGTAAAACTAGGAACATAAAAGGGGGGAAAAGCAAACTATTATCATCCACAGATTCAACTCTATGTGCTAGAAATCTGAATTTTTCCACATTCTGAAAAGCTTTCAACATGGGTTACAAACATCAAACCAGCCAATTTGAAATTTGAGATAAAATCCCAGCAATTTGAAAAACAATGAACTTTATGAGTGTAATGATCTAATTTATCTGACACTGCTTAGTTTAAGCTTACTACGTGAATTTATGACGACTTGGACACACTCCCCCTAACAATTTGGTTTTCAAGGGTAAGCTCTATCTAACGGTCATTACAATACGTGATTGAGTGAATGAACAGAAGACAGAATCGTGACCTTCAGGCGCAAGAAAAACTCTCTGTATTTCCCCATACTGCGAGAGGATTTGACGAAGTTTAGTAGGGTCCATGTGGGGAGGAACCCGGCTCAAATAGCAAACCCCACGCATGTCCGCTTTCGCAATCTCCTTCAGCAGCCGCTTCTTCCTTTTTGATTTCTCATCGTCAGCTTTTTCCATGGACTGCCCACCAAGTTTTCCTCCTCCGAAGAACGCCTTAACTTCAGAAAAATCGATTTTTTCTGCCGTAATCTCTTGAAGTTTTTTAAAATCGATCACCTCGACGACAATAACCCGAACGAACGAACTACTCAGAGATCGTCGAAGACGCTGACTGAAACAGAGAAGTGAGAAGAAACGGAAGAACAAAAACCCTGGATTCTCATAGTTTGCAAAAATATGCATTATTAAATGTTTTATTTTCTGAAAAATAACCTTGACAAATACAAGACTTGTCTAATTTAATTTACTCTATATTAATAGAATAATATAGTAATTTTGTTTACATTTAGTGACTTAATTTATCTATACGTTAATATCCATTTTCTTACACGGCACAATAAAATAAAATATTGCTGATTTGTCTTATGTTAAACCCACCATAAATTATAACTCATTAATTCAAAAGTAATTTATAATATATGTTGAAAACATAAATCTTACTTCCATTGTGTTATTATTGCTGATTTTCAAAAAAATATTACTCAACTGTCCTTTTTGATATAAATAAATTAAGAAATATCTATTTCAATTTCTACAAATTAAATTTTACTCATTTTTCCTTATTTCCACTCGCGAATTAAGAAGTTTAATATGAATCATTTCTTTAATAAAACTACATTAATCTTATTAAAAACACAAGATCATAATTTGTTTTCACATGATTATCCTTCTTCAACTTCAAACTTCCTATTTCAAAATTATTGAACTGAACATCTTCTGAATCCCGGGTGGCAAGAACCAAACTCAGCCACCAAAACCAATCTAGACGTGTATGAGCATTGGTCCAGTTCAGTTAGGACGCAAAAATTCTTAAAACTAACCCAAAAAAAGAAAAGAAAAAAAACAAGAAAAATTTAAGTTCAGTTCCTTCCAGCCTCAATTCGGTTCGGTTTTGACTTCAACTAAAACTGGTCAAAACCAAACCGAACAAACCTATTTGCCAAAACCCAAAACAGAAACAAACCACATCAATGTGCTCCAACAAAATTACCAATAAATACAGTCAGTGGTTGTAATGTAATAATAACTTATGTTCTCTTGATTCTACATTTGTTCTCTCCTGGTACTACCCAAAATACAGAATAGAGAGTTAGATTTTTACATGAACAAGGCTACAGCCTACACTAAGGGATACTTTACAGAGGGCACTCCAAAAACCATCCTCAATCTAAAATAATGCACAAACCCTCATGTTTTCTTAAATTTAA
Organism: Begonia masoniana; assembly: GCA_022432975.1. Taxonomy (NCBI): domain Eukaryota; kingdom Viridiplantae; phylum Streptophyta; class Magnoliopsida; order Cucurbitales; family Begoniaceae; genus Begonia; species Begonia masoniana. Next base: position 26,039,605 of record CM039515.1, on the reverse strand, counting down.
TGGTGCGTTTGTGCCACAAAAAAGGTAAATTTTCAGGTCGAAATTATTTCTATAACATAAGGAAATGGGCCAAAATCTAGTCAATTTCTCCCTCCTCTACATCATCCAGAGAATCAGGGATAGGAGGCTCACCTTCCTCGTCATCTTCATCCATTTTCATGAATAACCCTAGCTGTTCCAAAGGATTGCTTCCCCCGAACTTGAAACCACCCAGACCATCCAGTGACTGTTCAGGACTTGACTCATCTATAGAGCTAGGAAGCTGCTCCATTGGAGCAGTCGTAAGCATCTCCAGGTCTTCAAGAAATCGAGAATTCTCATTGATTTCGACTGTTTTTTCCATCTGTAAAATGACATGATATTTTCAAATAAAAGTGAAGGAATTTGGAGAAAGTGGCTATATTTCCAAGACACCTATGTCCAAAATACCTGCTGCAATGCCTGCCTCGCAGCTTCTCTCTCAAGTTCCCTCTTCTCTCTAATCTCAGCTGCTGCTTTTGCATCAGCTCGCCTCCGAGCATCCTCGGCAGCCTTGGCTTCAGCTTGTAAACGCGCTTTTTCTAATTTCAATTTTAAAAATCAAAGTTTATATACATATCATCAATAAAGAACACTATGGAAGCATAAGAACTAGATACACAAAGTCCAAAAATACTGCAACCACCTTTTCTATGTTCATGTTCCAATTCCTCTCTCTCCCGACGCAATTTCTCAGGATCTCCCTTTTCACCCTAACAGAGCCCAAACAAATGTCCAATCAGACACATGGAGTTGATAATGCTAGTAAAACATCACAATTGACTAACCCACCTGTGACATTGTCTTTTCTCGAGCTCTTAATATTGTATCTGCAAATCGGTTCTTCAATACAGCAGCCCTGTAAAGTTTCCCAGGGGAAACTTGCGTCTCTGTCAGAGCACTATCCCCTGCAACAAGCAAAAGACCATCACTTAGAAGTTAAAGCAGACCAAATAGAGATTCTTGCCTCCAGATTCTTTAGCTAACCTTGATGACAATCAGACTCCACAGAACTTGGCTTGTGTCTGTGAGTCTGCTCCACTTGATCCGACCCGCTAACTGATTCTGCATAAAACCATCCATCAGCGTACACAGAAATACCAGAAAGTGAAAGCTAGCACAGTGTAAGCTTCTACAAAAGTCAACATCAGAAAATAAAGGTGGTCGTAGAAGCCACTGAAAAGGTGAGACAAAAAACAAATAAAACTCAAGAAGATATCCTAGATTTATATCCTACACCAAGGTAATATTGTAACAAAGACATTTGCTACTTCATAGAAAATACTCTACTTGCTATGAACAAATTTTCAATAATCTTCATACAATATAATATATTTTCAAAATGACACGCTCTCATTTTCTCTGTTCAGGTTTTCATTTTCACAAGGTTTAACTAAGCCCCCTTTTGTTCAAGGCAGGAGGTACTAGATGTTTGATTCTATTTAATTTAACAAGATAGAGTTGAAAGTTTAACATATGATAAGGATTCTTCATTTCAGTGGATGAGGGCCTGATTGGTACGTGCTACTAACAATGGTCAATAGGACACAGAAGAAAATAGATTAATTACTAAGCATTAACACAAAACCGAAAAAATGAAAGAAAAATAACTGAGAGGCACTTGAGAGGCCTATCTCTCTCTCAAAATAACTTCCCCAAAATATTTCCTCTGTCCCAAACAAGCTACGCTTTATTCAAATACTACCTCACCCTTCCAGCACTTCGACATTTTTCTGACCTCACCAATCTTGTGCCTAAACAACTGCTGAATACGCACTCAATTGGAAGGGGCTTATCAAACTAGAAGTTCTCGACGCTAACTATTTTTTAATTTTACTTAGAAAAAAAATAATTCATTACACAATGTATCTACGCAGGTGGACACAAACAAACAGGCTAAACTGACCCATAAATAGACAAGCAGAAGGGGAAGCCATTAGGGAACTATGAGAGAAGATGAATTTACGAGAAAGAGAAGGATGTGTGGCCTGGAAAGAGGGAGAAAAGTGGACACAGAGAGAGAGAGATCTAAAGTTGACAATGACATGGAAGAAATGGCTACAGGCTTAAAGATAATGATAACATGAGAGAGTTGGAGAGAGACATACAGAAGATGCCGATTGCAAAAAATTGGAATTCAGAATAAAATAGTAAGAGTAAAAGTACCCCTTGAATAATTTCCTTAAAGTCCATTAAAGATATTTGATTGTTTCGCATATTTCTTTCCCAAATTCGCCCTGCATGGGCGTTCTTTGCGCTATGGACACATTTCATCAAATCACTGAGTTTCAAATACGTGAAAGTATCCCTTAAGTAATTTTTTCCTACACCCATATAAGTATTTTAATACATGTTATTTTCCTTTCCTAGATTTTCCCTGGCCGTGCTTTCTGAACGGTTGGGCTTAAACCCAAGAAAGAGTGCTTCATCAAATTGCTCGACAAGGCGCATCAACCTCTTTTTATGTGCCTTGCTGTTAGTGGGAGCCCCAGCCTGAGTGCACCTGGGCACTCTGGCGGACTGAACATCAACTAGATTGCTTTGTGTTTACTCATTTATGAGAAGCCATAATGAATTGCCCAAGAGGAAACACTTAAATTTTTAAGTTTGAAATTTTTTTTCAATTTCGTATTCTGGTAACTCCATTTGGGAACAGCATTTCATATCTCACAAGTAACATGTCAAAAAAGGAACCATTATAATGAGTAAACAAGGAACAAGTTATGAAGCTACTTCTTATCCTTTATTGACATATTAGCAGACATTTTGGTTCTGCGTCATAAGAGGTAATAGAAGTTTTTTCCAAATAAGAAAGGTATGGAATTTGCCAAATAAGAAAGGTATGGAAGGATCAGGAACTTACGATGTCTCTCAAGAGGATCATCCGGAATATTTTTTTCTAGAGCTTCAAAAGCAAAATTCAATGCTGGACCCTGGAAAAAAAAAGCAATTGGCATACAAGTAGAAACTTCATTCATAAGTAATAATCCCAAGTGATACACAGCAATAATACATTTTTGTGCCCAAAAAATTAGCGTCCGCAATATTTTTACCAAACGCAATGGACATAACAAATTACATCTCGCATATGTAGTGTTGAATTAGATAATCAATACCTTAGTAGCTTTTACTAGGCTTGAATATTTCCCATCATTTGATTCACTTGCAGAGGAACTCCTAGAATCTGAACATAAATATAAATCATACATTGAATTTTCAGATACTAACCAACAACAAGCAAACACGAAATAATTTTTATCTCAAACAATGATACTAAATAAAATCCTTAATTTATAGCACATTTCTAGACAAATACGACCATCAGCCAAATCACTTCAATCCAACCAATTTCAGAGTAAACATGTGTGACAGAAATATACAGCCCCACACACAAAGAACATTCAAGAAAAGCTAAAAATCAACCAACCACATGAGCTACCTAGGCCACTATATTTATTCCGTCTAATAGCTGCATCCTGTTCTGTTTCGGGTGGATAGCTAGAAACAGGAGGATCGTTTCCCCCAATGTCAACATCATCGTCAATTTGATCGCTACCTATAAATATACAGAATATGATGTAAGACATGACATTAAAGTTGAACTGAACACAATAGATGGTAGGGCACAAGCAGCAAACAGAATAAGAATAAAACCTTTGCCAGGTTGCATCGATGAGTTGCTCAACCCAGATTCATTTAGCAACTGGTTATAAAAAAAAGAAATAGAAATTTGGTGATTCTAATTGCAAGAAGAAAAACGCAGCATAAAGGACCAAGCTTTCACATAATGTCTTAGGACGGATTAATACCTCTATCTCACAAGGTTCAGTTATTGCTTTGTTCTTCTCTTTCTCCTTCAAATATTCATCTATAAGCTGCCTCAATTTCAACAAAGTATCATCTCTGAGACCATCAATATCAATCTCAATCTCATCTTCACAACACTCCCTTCCATTTGAACTGTGGTTCCTCAAGAAGTCGATGATGTGAAGAGGAATTTCTCCCAGCAAAGACTCCAACTCCCTGCCTAAGTTGTTCTTTTCTTCATCTGTCATAGCATGCCTAATTGGCTTCTGCGAAACTTGTGGGGGCACTGAACTAGGCTTCCTTTTTTTTGAAGAGAACATTGCCTTGGAGTCTTCTCGAGAGCCAGATTTTACTGGCACTGGAAGAGCGTTAGTCTTTGGTAGTTTTTTCTCGATGGCTTTGAATCTAACCTCAAAATACTTACTTAAGGTACTGGCCATGAGGTGTACATCCGTTCCAGATGAATTGTACGTCATTGCATTATTGAAAGTCAGTCTAACATCTGCAAGGAACTCCAAAGGACTTGAATAACTTCCAGAAGCTAATTTTGTTTTTACTGTCCCCAAGTCCATCGGATGCTTGATGATAGTGAAATAGTCAGGAATATTCAACTTCACCGCGTCAACAGGAGAATTGAAAACCCATGCATACTGATGTGACATCATTCTTTTCAACAGTGTCTCACACTGTTTCATCAAAATTGCACTAGCCGTACATGGAATCAAAGCCTTCTTAGTAGGCTCAAACTTACCTGATGGACAACGATTCAGCCCTTGCTCTTTGGCATGCTCGGGAGGATTTACTCTTCTCCCGTGCCCGGGAATCAAAACTGATTTTTTCACGCTATTATCTACCTGAAGCCCATCCTGATTGTTGCTGCAGCTAAGAATATCACTAGAAGATGATACCGTAATACCATTTATTCCATGCATATCAACCTTCTTTTGTAGAAGGTGTATCTGTTCAAGTTCCATTTGTAACCTTTGTATCAAATCCTTCCTTTCTGATTGTGACATATCTGACCAGGAAAGCACTTGTGTAGGAACAGCAAAAGCTTCACGACTGCCATAATTCAAACTCATACATTTCCTTTTTGGTGCACTAGAATCCTCAGAAGCAGTAATTTCAGCATCAATCCGTCCAGAGCTGCCAGATCCTTCCAATTCACTCACACCAAGAGCCGCCATAGCATTCCCATAAAAACCACCGGCATATCTATCATTTCTTGCCATTACACCAGGTAGTGCAACCAATGATGATTATTGTAGGTTCATGAATCCACAATGCTCTGAAGCAGCAGTCTTCACTTTACGATAAAATTATGAACCACTGTAATATCATTCATGCAAGTAAATGACCACTCCTTTTCAGACAAGACTGTGGGGCATGAAGGTGCATTCGTGCAAGTACATATGGACAATAGGACTATAGCAAAATATGTTGAGAAAATTCCCAGAAGGACAGAGAGAAAAATATTAAACAATCTCCCTACTAAATTATTCATCTGTCCGTGAAATTGATCAATAAAAAAACTCAATTTGAAAGAAAAAACAGTTTCGTTTCCCTGTACCTCCTCTTTTCCCATGGCGTGAAGCTTTATAGATTTGAAGAAAATAGCTATCAAAATAGAGGCTCGGGGGCATAAGTAACCAAAAATATCCCCAATTCACAAGAGTCGAGCAAATTAAAAACACAAAAAAACCTAATTTAACAAATAAAAATCATTTAAAGATATCACCCAAAGCTCCAAGATATTTAGCATAAGAGATTTATTTTTTTGGCTCCCCTAATGAATCCCCGATTTTAATAGACGATGAGAAAGCCAGTATTGAATTTTCTTTAAAGAGAAAAACAAACTCTCAAACAGAGAAAAGCTGATATTTAATCCGTATGAAATTCACAGAAAAAAAAAAAAAAACCAGCGGCTCAGACCTAGACAAGCAAGAAGACCTCAGCAAAACCCTAAAACTAAAGCCGAACGAAATAGAAGTTGCGTAAGAACCTCGAGAGGTCAGACACAGTAGCCTGAGCTAAAACCGAGCGAAAAATGGCCGAACCTCCGGTACAGTCTGTATACTACCAAGACCACCGGCGCAGAGAAGATGAAGATGGCAACCTCCAAATAACGCGTTTTCGAACCTAGAGGAGGGGAGGTGTAAGAAGACTCCTCGGTTTCCTACAAGAGACAAATCATGCGCTTTTATAGTAAACTTATGAACCGTTAGATTTTTGGCACCTTGTCATCGGACGGATGAGATGATTTGAAATCTAGCCGTCGGATAAGTTACTTTGGGTGATATCCAATCCAACTGTCATGTGAAATAATTAAATTACGATTTAATTGTTATCATAACAATTAAATATTATAATTAAGAATAATCGATATTTATTCTCTACTCCAACACTTAAACGTTGTACTTATTCTCATTGATAAAATTATTATGATATAATATAAATATTTAAAATGATATATTTTTTTAATCAATAAGTGAATGACATGTAATCGTTTTGTTATAGTATAAAATTAAAAAATAAACTTAATACCGTTCACTTTATATAGCATTTAAAATTTGTAAAATTTAAGCAAACAATAACTTTATTTTTTTGATAACGGGTTATATTTTGTGTCATTGTTAACATTGATTATTTAAAAAATAATAACAACGCCAAACTGATTTTTAATCAGTCTTGTCAGTTGTTAACTTGCAACTCGAGCCTACTTTCATACCGAGTAGTAGGCTCAGCTAATGCATTCGAGATAGAAGCACAATGCATATCTTATGAACAATTACTTGATTCAAATTTATGAAAGATTTAAGCCTCTTGATTCATTTTAATCAAATATTGAATTTTGTTGGTCCTTTCAAACTTCGATATTCGTTCCTTTTAAACTTTAAACTTTGGGTAATTATCGATTTTAACCTTGTACTATATATTTTATTTCAGTTAGTCCTTTGTACTAAAAAAATTGACAAACCGAACCTTGTAATATCATTCCGTTATCAGTTCGGACCTTTGAAGATTTTCGTTAAACCCCTACGTTAATGCACGTGCTGAATCAAATTTTCTCAAAAAAAAAAATGCATTTTCTCCTTCCCTTTGTAGTCTTCTCTACCCAATCCCTAAATCCTGAAACTTCACCTTCGTAATCTCTCCCTTCCCTCTATGATTTTTCCACTTTTCCAGAGCTCCAGCCCGAAATCGTGACCTTCCTCCCTCTCCGATTTGTCCAGATTCTCCAGCTCGAAATCGTGAGCTTCCTCCCTCTCCGATTTTTCCAGTCTCCAATTTTGAAGCACCTGATTTTGAATCCATCTTTTTTGCTTCCATTCAACATTTATTTTCCCATTTTCAACCACTTTTTTCGAGTTTCAGGTACCATTTCCTTCAGTTTTCTATTTTCCATTTCTCTCGCTCTCCCTCTCTCTCTTTTGTCTATCTCTTTGGCTTTTTGGATATGAGTATTATTTCTGAATATATTTCGTTGAATGTATTTTGATTGATTGAGTATTGTTTCTGAATGTATTCCAATTGATTGAGTATTGTTTTTGAATGTATTACTCTGACTTCCTCCGGGTGTGATGTCCAGTATATTAGCACGCTGCAAGACAAGATTTCAATAGTCATTTCAACAATGTCCTTGTTAAGTGGTCTCTCTCGTGATGTCATTTTTGTTTTGCATTTGTGAAATGCCTATTGAAATATTGTCTTGCAGCGGGCTAATATATTGGACATCGCACCCAGAGTAACCCTAGATTATAATGTTTTAATTTTTAGAAGTTTTAATCCAATAATTTGAAATGTTTTAGTAAATTCAAAGTTTTAATCCACTGTAGATTATAATGTTTTAATCCAGTAATTTGTTTTGCTTTTTAGATTATAATATTTTAATTTTTTTTAAGTCTAGTCCTTGAATTTGCTTAATTTTTTAACTTGTCATTTTGTCTAACAGAAAATTCCAATTATTGAATTTTCACTAGAAATCAATTATGGTGGTAAATTTGTGGTAGGGCACACAGTATGTGGGAGGCAAAAAAGAAATTGTTGACAATTGTGATGGAGACTTATTGTTCATATTTGAGATCCACGATATGATGAAATAGATAGGAGTACATAAATGGAAGGAGTTGCATTATTGTGTGTCAGGGTATGGGCTGATAAATGGGTTAAGGAATCTGAGAACCGAAAAAGATGCACTTGCAATGGTAAAAACGGTAAATGCTAAGAGATATGTGAAAGTGTATGTGGAGGACATCGACATCAGGGACCAAGTTGTGAAGGGAGTAGTAGTGTCTGTGGTGATGAGCCTCTGACTTTTTCTAAAATTGTGGAGGATGAAATTCCTAGTAATTTAGCTATGGTTGTTTATGATGGGGATGCTTATAATGAGGAGGGTGCTGAAGATTATGAAGACGATGAGTTCGAAAAGAAAGAGGAAGATGATGATGATGATGAGGATGAGGATAAGAAAGTTGACGATGAGAAGAATGATGATGGTGTGGATGATGCTGAGGAGGATGGTTGTAACATCCAAAAATTTCGAATTATGACTTTTGTGTGATATATATAGATTAATGGACAAAAAAACAGAGAAGGAAAAGAAAAATCAAACTAAAGTTCAACTAAACAAAACATTTGGTTAGAAACCAATGAAGGGGCAAATTAGGAAGTGAAAGTGGGTGGTTGGGAGCATCCAATAAGAAGGCGACATGTGGCAAAGCTTGTGGAAGAAGCTGCTTTCCTTGCTTCTTCTCTCCCTTGCGTGAAATCGCTTTCATTTCATATTTCCTTCTGCTTTCTTTCATTGCCGAGAAGAAACTCTCCCCTCCTTCCCACGAAATTTCTCTCCTCCACATTTCAGCCATCTTTGAAGCTCCTAAGGGGAACAAAGCTCAAGCGAGGTACTTGGATTGCTAAAGACAAGAAGTAAGTCTTCGTGACTTGCTTGGCCGATTCGGCCTACACCATATGAGAGTTTATTGATCGAGGATGTTTGGTGATTTATATTTTCAGTGTAGGTCGGATGGATAGTTTAAGATATTTGTTAGGTTAGAACGTTTTTCCTAGGTTTTATATGCTACTTATCATTTCTTTATGACTATTGCTCTGTATACGTTATGCAATATGAACTGTCCATGCATCACGTCTCTTTCAAAATAGCATGAAAATGGATTTCTGCACGTGTTTAAGAAAAGAAATGAATTAAAGAAACGACGAATGTACGTAATCTGTAATCTGGTCACGACGGGGTGGGGTTCAAACATGGCTGTTTACGGATGGAAGCATGTTCCCACCCCCCCCCCCCCCCGGTAGATGGAAAGAGCTGTCTAACTACCAGACGTGCCCTCTCCATCTGGTGAGAGTTTAGACATCGGTGACATTCTGTCTATAATCTGTTCTGTAATGAACTCTGAAAATGTCTGCATGATTTATGAACTGCATATGCACAGCATGCATTTGCATTTACGAAGCTTATTGAGCCTTTAGCTCATAGTTGTTTGTATGGTGTAGGTGATTTCGATACAGGTGAGGATGAGATCCCTCCACCCGAGGAATGAGCATGTTAAAGAAGAGTGGTCCGTGGGAGTGTGCTGGGCAGTCGGTGTGCATTTTGACCCATGGGGATGTATGTAAGTGTTTTGAGGATTTTCGGGGTACTTTGGGCTGATGGTAGATTAGATAGGATATTTGTATAGATAGAATCATTTTAGGATGCCTGAAGCCTGGATAATTGATAGATGGATGTTTTAATGTTTTAGAAAACTTTGTTGTCTCTGGAGATTCTATGATATTTTTGTATTGTTCCTGTTGGGAGATTTTAGGATAAATGTTTCTGTTGGAAGCAATGGTTATGTATGTTTGGAGTGGGATGATTTTAAGTTATGCAAGGGAATTGTAACGACCCCTCTTCCCAGCAAGATATTGTCCGCTCTGGGGATTAGGCCGCAGTCCAATATCCTCCCCTCATGGCTTTGTTTAGCGAGAACTTCCAAGAAGGTCACTCAACCTGGAATTGCTCTCCCGAAGCACTTTTAACTTCGGAGTTCTTATGGGATCCGTTGTCAATTGTGCTCCAAAACGCGTCTTACTATCTTGGGAGGGTCTCTTTACATATGTTTCATTTCCATATACTTCCCCAAGCGATGTGGGATTATGACGACCCGACTTGACACGTATGTGGTGGGACCACCCATGCTCCGCGGATCCTCAAAGGCTACAGCCCGGTTGGGGCCGGAGGTGCTACTTCCCCAAGCGATGTGGGATTATGACGACCCGACTTGACACGTATGTGGTGGGACCACCCATGCTCCGCGGATCCTCAAAGGCTACAGCCCGGTTGGGGCCGGAGGTGGGTTAAAACTCCGCGGATCCCAGAGGGTTGGGCCGAAGGGTTCGGTCGTACCCCTTTTCCCAGCAAGATATTGTCCTCTCTGTGGATTGGGCCGCAGCCCAATATCCTCCCCTCACGGCTTTGTTTGGCGAGGACTTCCCAGTCGGTCACCCAACCTGGTTCTACTCTCGCCGAAGCACTCTTAACTTCGGAGTTCTTATAGGATCCGTTGCCAATTGTGCTCCAACATGCGTCTTGCTATTTTGAGAGGATCTCCTTACATATGTTTCATTTTCACATACTTCCCCAAGCGATGTGGGATTGTGACGACCCTTTCCACAACCGAACCCTCCGGCCCAACCCTCTGGGATCCGCAGAGTTTTAACCCACCTCCGACCCCAACTGGGCCCTCGAACCTCTGAGGATCCGCGGAGTCCACCACATACGTGTCAAGTCGGGTCATCACAGGAATGAAGGTGAAAATAGCTCTCTGGACAAAATCCAGAGAGCTAGCCGATCGATTGCTAGAAAGGGGTGATCGTTCGAGTAATGGGTGATACAGGGGTGGACGATAAGTCACATGGACGAATAAGTCTGTGGAAGATGAAGTCACGTGGTTTGTGGACGAAAAGTCTAAGTAGTCTATGGACGTAAGTCTGTGGACGATAAAGTTTAGTTGAGTATTCTGGCAGAGAAAGTGAGTCATCCACACTGCCTTCTGTCTCCATCGTCCACGATGCCTTCTGTTTGCAAACGTCCACGATGTCTTCTGTTTGCAAACATCCACGATGTCTACTGTCTCAAACGTCCACACTGTCTTTTGTCTCAAACGTCCACGCTGTCTTCTATTTCTGTCTGCTATTTTAAACATCCACGTTATCTGCTGTTTTCGTCGTCCATTCTGTCTGCTATTTTAAACGTCCATTCTGCCTCTCAGTTCTGTCGTCCATCCCTTTAATGAAACCCGATAGAAAGATTTTGTCATCGTCCAAATTCACTGTTCATTTGATGAAACCAGAGACGAATTGTTCATTTGATGAAACCCGATAGAAAGATTTTGTCATCGTCCAAATTCACTGTTCATTTGATGAAACCAGAGACAAATTGTTCATTTGATGAAACCCGATAGAAAGCCTCTGTTTTATTATTTTATCACTGTTTTACCAAAGTTTAATTTAGTGTGAGATTGTCCATACGTGAATAGTCATCTGCTGATTGGGGGTAAACACCCTTATGCATGCATGATTAATTACAGAATAAAAGTTTAAATTTCATGTGAATTTTAGGAATAGTACAAGGGTAAAATTTACGGGGTGTTACAATGATGGTGTGGATGATGATGAGGATGAGTCAGATGATGATGTGAAGCAGATAGATGGTAATGTCAACAGTTATGAAGAAGAAGGAAGTGAAGGTAGCTTAGACAATGTTGTTGATTCAAGAGATGGTAAGATACCTTGGGAGCTTGGAATGACTTTTAGTTCATTGGCAAAAATCAAAGATATTATTAAGAAATACGCCGTGAAGCACGGTTATGGAATTAGATTTGTGCAAAGTGAGAAGATGAGAATAAAAGCAGTATGTACGGATGGTTGTAAGTGGGTCCTGCATGCATCCAAATTAAACAACGAACAAAGTTTCCAAATGAAGATGCTCAAACATGATCACAATTGTGCACTGTTCATGCGGAATAAGATGGCTTCATCGAAGTGAATTGCTCAGAAGTACTTAAAGAGGTTTAAAAGCCAACTAGATTGGAACATTTCTTCCATTATTGAAACTGTGTAGAGGGAATTAGGCGTAACCATTACACCGATCTTGGCTTATAGAGCCCGACGCAAAGCATGACTGATGAATGATGGTAATGCAGAGGAGAAATACAAACTTTTATAGCGTTATTCAGCTGAGATTCGCAAGTCCAATCTTAAAAAGCACATTCGTCATTGAATTACAGAAGGTGCCTCAGTCAAAATCGCGCCTACATGTGTTTACGCGCATGTAGATGGGTGTCATTTGAAAGGACACTATACAAGACAACTACTTACAGCAGTATCGCTCGACAGGAGTGATGGATTATATCCAGTAACATTTGCGGTAGTGCATGTAAAGACTCGTGGAAATAGTTTCTAGAACAATTAATGAATAATATACAAAGGGCTATCGATTTAACATGGACTTTCATTTGTGACCAACAAAAGGTATTACAAAAATTTCATTTTACATTTGTATTTTATTTGCAACAGTATGTAAATTTGTTATTTATGACTATTCCTTTTTCATTTTGCAAGGGTTGGTTTCTGCTCTCGAGGAGATAGAGCCCCATCATGAGCATTGATTTTGATTGAGACACTTATACAGTAATTTCAAGAACAAGTTTCTTGGGAAGATGTATAAGAAAGTCATATAAAAAGCTTCAATAGCGACGACGGAAGATGCATTCAAGCGGGAAATGAACAAATTAGCAGCAATGGACAAGGCAGCTGGTGTAAAACAAATCCAAAGTATTGGTCGAATGATGCCTTTAGTCCGATTTCGAAATGTGATATGAGGCTCAACAACTTAAGTGAGTGTTTTAACACTTTGATTTTGCCTGCTTGGGACAAGCCTATTTTGACCTTATTTGAGATGATATGGAAGATTCTAATGACAAAAATACCTGAGAAGTAGAAAGAAATGCAGGAGCTGACTGGATTACTATGTTTTCGCATAAAAAATAAGCTTACAAAGTTAGAATATGCTTCACGAAACTGGTCATATATAGCTGCAGGAGGGAATCGGTTCGAGGTCTCGGACAACAATGAGCAATATAGCGTGGACTTGAATATTCCAAGTTGCAGCTGCTTTGGGTGGACTCTGACTAGAATTCCTTGTGTCCATTCAATCCTTGCATAAGGTATTTGAGACGAGAAATTGAGGAGTATGTGCACGAACATTACCGCAGACAAACCTTCTTACATATGTATTCCCACTACATTGCTCCGATTAATAGGATGAGTATGTGGCTTGAGATTGTTTCACCTACAATCATTCCACCATTACAAAAAAAGCAGTCGGGTAGACCACAGAAGAAGAGGATTAGAGACGCTGATGAGACTGAAAGTAGTACCAATGTCTCTAAAAGGAATAGAGTGATGAGATGCTCTAAGTACAATGGGGGGACATAATGTCAGGAGGTGCGAAGGAGTTAATTCGAATACATTTGCACCGACTACTCATGGAGCTGGAAGCGGTAGAGGAAGAGAAAGAGGAAGAGGTCGAGGAAGAGAAAGAGGCAAAGGCCGAGGTCTAAATGTATTTTGTGTATTTGGTACTTGCACTGCTTCAGTTACTTGCACTATTCCGGGAGAATTGTTTGATGAATTGTGATGTATTTTGTCTTTGGTACTTGCACAGCTTTGGTTACTTGCACTGTGTTGTTGTTACTTGATAAATTGTGTTGTTGTTCTGTGTTGTCTTTGGTACTTAACATTAGCTCTTAATGAATTGTCCTATTATGTTTCGTGGATGAATCTTATATAGGCTAGACTCTTAATGAATCTTAGTGCAATTCCATCAAAACACCAAAACATCAATCTCATCATCTACTGCAAGTATAAACATAAGCTACAAACAAACATACACTAAATTACATAGTGATATAAATATAAGCTACAAACAATACAATTGTGAGTAGCCACAACTGTAAATACATTGCAGTTTTTTTCTTCCACTTATTCAACATAGCTTCCTAGATCTGCTCCATGCTTTCTATTTTTTATTGTAATCCATTATATATCTTTCTCTCTCAATCCCATGACTGCATCATACCATGAAAAAAAATTGCATCCTCCTGATTCCATTTGTAACAAATCGCACAATTTCAACTTCATACAGGTGCAATATTGTCACATTACACAATAACTTAAACAAGATATTATAGATTAAAATTATATTACCGCATAGTATTGACAGCCAAAAATCTTCTACCGGGATTCTTCGTGTCCATGATATGCGAAGACGAGCTCTTGCATTGCAAAAACATTTAACATTTGACAACACTTCCGAATCATCTACAAAATTACATAATGAATATCGTATAATTGCAAACACCACTTATTTAAAGAATAATTCGTAACTATACCGATAACACCTTCATTCCTTTATGATGCATACGAAGCCATTGTCAATTAGATTATCTCAACAACACCTTCACCTCGAGCTCTAGCCTACCAGAACAAAGAATCAATGGATGAGTTATTGAAGCATCAATACATCTAGCTTTATCATGATAGATCATAACCTTTGTAGAGTAGTTTTCATCATGAACAATGACAGGAATAGAGCACCAAAAAGAACCCAAAAAAGAGATATAAACAACACCTACACCTACCTCTCATCAGAAAGATGAGCGCTTATTTTGAATAATAATCAAAATAATAAAGTAGAATTACAATGAAAGCTTTTACACTTTGCAAAGTATAATAAAGGAAGATGAGAGCTTTTACATTTTTATTCAATGTTATTACACTTTGCAAACCTTTGTTTTCTACTAACATTAAACACCCTGTTTTCACTTATAAAATCTCCTAAATCTTCAAAGCAGAACCAATCCTGTAATCGAGCCGATTATAAAATGCATATTAGGTATTGCTTAAGAAATCCTGTAATTCTCTAATATTCACTTAAGAAAATACATAATAGGTATTGCTCAAACTTACTTGATCGACCTTTAAATCCACCGTTAAAATCCTGCCTCTGCATTGAAACCATTAAAATATATTGAACTTAACTAAGTTAACAAATTGAAAGATATGAATTCAGAAAAAATGTTGGGGAGAGTAGTTACAGGTTACCATAATTTCATAATGAAGTTCAAATCACCAGATCAAGGAGACCCAAAACTAAATATATGCCCAGAAAGGAAAAGCAATAGGCCGCTCAGGAAAAATTAGTAGATAAGTGTGATGACCCGAATGTGAACATATGAGCACTACTGCGGGGTAAATATTGGGTTGCGCAGCAAACCTCCGGACCTAAGCCGAGTGTAGGCAAATTCCAGACTCGAGTATAGGCAAATCTCGAGTCATAAAAAGAAAATCGTCACAATCCTACATCACTTGGAAAGGTATATGGAAATGAAACATATGTAAGGAAACCCTCCCAAGATAGTAAAATGCGTTTTGAAGTACAATTGGCAACGGATCCCATACGAACTTCGAAGTTAAAAATGCTTCGGTGAGAGCACTACCATGTTGGGTGACCGACTGGAAAGTCCTCACCATATAAATCCGTGAGGGGAGGATATTAGGCTACGGTCAAATCCCCAGAGCGGACAATATCTTACTAGGAAAAGAGGTCGTTATAAATGGTATCAGAGCATATACCCAACTGGAAATGGGGCCAAGGAGGACGTTTGGTCCCCGAGGGGGTGATTGCGATACTCGAATATGTACGTATGAGTACGACTGTGGGACAAACCTCGAGTTGTGGGGCAAACCTCAGGACTTAAGCTGAGTGTAGGAAAATCTCGGACTCAAGTATAGGCAAATCACGGGTTATAAAAAAGAGGTCGTCACAATCTCACATCGCTTGGGGAGATATATGAAAATGAAACATATGTAATAAAACTCTCCCAAGATAGTAAGACGCGTTTTGGAGCATAATTGACAACGGATCCCATAAGAACTCGAAGGTTAAAAGTGCTCCAGTGAGAGAGTACCATGTTGGGTGAGCCACTGAGAAGTCTTTGCCATACAAATTCGTGAGGGGAGGATATTGGGCTACGGCCCAATCTCCAGAGCAGACAATATCTTACTGGGAAAAGAGGTTGTTACAATAAGTGATCTCTTACAATCGGAATACATTCAACAGAAATAGTGAAAAAAACATAACGTCATTCGAAACCCAATTTTAAAGAGTTACAGAAAGCCAAGAGGAAAAAACAGAAACAAAACTTCCTCCCAAATCAACAACCCAGGAGGTAAAAATCAGAAACAAAAAACTGATGAAGCAAGAGAAAAAGAAAATAGAAAACTGAAGGAAATAGTACCTGAAACTTGGAGGAAGGGGTTGAAAATCAGAGAAGAAAAGTTGAGTGGAAGCGAAAAAGATGGGTTTTTTAGTTCTAGGCGAAAGATCGCCTTCAGGTTCTTCAAAATCGAAAAATCTCCTCGCCTTCTTCTTCGAGCCCTAAACTGAAGTTCCAGCACAATTTCCCATCGGTCGTTTGTTTCTCTGGAAAATTTCTATGATTTTGCTTCGAATTGATGATCTGGTGATTTGGATTTGAGCCTGTTAAATTGCTTTGGGAGAAAAGAGAGATTGAGCAGAGAGGATTATGAAGGGAAGGAGAAAATGAGGTTTTTCCTTATGGGTTTTCAGAAATTTGATTCTGCACGTGCATTAACGTAGGGGTTTAACGAAAATCTTCAAAAGGTCTGAACCGATAACAGATCGATAGTACAAGCTTCGGTTTGCCAGTTTTTTTAGTACACGGGCTAACTGAAATAAAATTTATAGTACAGGGTTAAAATCGATAATAACCCTTTAACTTGTTTTGAACAAAATGAACCACAAACAGATTTTTTCAATTTTGCCCAGTTTAATTTGGATTCGGTTTTGATTTTATATTTTTTTATTCGTTTGAATTAGTTTGAACTCGGTTTTTTTATTAGTTTTAGTTGGTTTAGCCTCGATTTAGTCCGTTTTTGGTGTGTTATCTTTTTAATTTTAAAAATTAAAAGTAGAAAAAGTATATAAACATTGTTAGTATTGGTTAGGTTTGGTTCTGATAGAAGCAAAATCATCACAAAATTTGAGATTCATTTTTGTTTTAAATTGAATGAATTACAAAGTTCAATGTTCATTTGGTCTAAATAAAATAATATAGGATTTGAGTTAAACAAAACCTCAAAATTCAACATTTAATTTGTATTTTACTTTTCTTTTTGTTTATGTAGCCAGAAACCAAACATACTAAATTGAAAACATAAATTTGGTTTGAGTTCAATTCCCAAACTCACTCTATTACGTGTTGATTTTGTCGCTTGAAACCACGAATCTTCAATTTAGTATAATTCCCATCTAAAATTGTAACGCCCGACATTTCCAATCATGTAATCGGCTCTAAAATTTGTTTAAACGAAAGAAATTTGCAATAAATGCAGTGTACATTTTATTAGAAATTGGATGCTGAAAATTTAAGAGTTTAAGAAAATAGAGCGAAAAAGAGATAGTTAAAACGTACAGGATTTTAAGCGGAATTCGATTCAATCACGAAGCTTCTCGAATAAGCTTCACTAACCTTGTTGCCAAACACTCCCCCTTTTCTCTCTATCTCTCTCTCTCTCTCTCTCTCTCTCTCACACACACACACACACATACAAGCATCAGATGACTTCCCCCTCCCACATTTTCATTTCCTCTTCTCCCTCACTCTTCTCTTCTTCTCTAGGCAATTCCAAAGACCGCTTTCATGACTTGTTATGGGCACTATGAATTTTTGGTTATGTAACACCCGAGTTAATGGCCAGGTGATTTTCTTAACTGTATTAACGGTCATAAATATTTAATCTTCGTAGTTTAGGATTTATGCCAAGTTTAATTAATTACATGTGGATCTAAACTAGGTTGAGTGGCAAAGTTGTAATAATGGAGGATTGAGGCCAGTATTTAAAGGAAAAGGAAATGGATTTAAACCTCATTTAAACCACTGTAGCCGACACCTCCCTTTCCGGTGATTTATTCTCTCCCAAGCCCCGCTCACTGCTATCAGTGTCTTCCTCGCCGACAACTGGTTTCTAGCCGCATTCCTTTGCGAATCCGCACCCGAGGTATGAAATGGACAATGTAGTTATCTGTTAGTGTTTGGAGCTCTATTTTCAGCTCGGCATTTGAACTCGGATCTTTATCAATGGCCGAGTAGTATTAGAACATTTTAGAATCCAAGAGTAGTAATGTCAAACCCGAATCGATTCTGGACATTTAAGTAACCACTCAGATTTAATCGATAGTAGAACCTGTTGTTTATTTTGAATGGATCTTTATCAATGGCCGAGTAGTATTAGAACATTTTAGAATCCAAGAGTAGTAATGTCAACCCGAATCGATTCTGGACATTTTAAGTAACCAACTCAGATTTAATCGATAGTAGAACCTGTTGTTTTATTTTGAATTTCAGATTCTGCACAGTATATCAAACCAAGGATTTGGGGATGACTTTAGCTAATAGATCCTAGGATGATTTATGAGTAGAGTTTTAGGATTTTGATTTAACTACCGTAATGCACATGTTTTAGGTGAAGAAGTTGAAGAGAAGAGGTTCAGATTACTAAGGAGACCAAGTAAGTGAATGTATTAAGATTTCCGGCTAGTAGAGCCTTACATCGTGGGTGTACTAGGTTGTTTAGATGTCTAATGTTTACATTATGATAATGAGTTTGTCTGTACTCGAAGGATTTATGTATGTTGTGAGTTATAATATTTGATGACCTACTATTGAATGAAAAGTTATCTGCTCTGGTATGATCCTTGTCATAGTTTGATGAGTTAAAAGTTCTCATGTTCATGCATCATGAATGTTTCTCAAGCATAAGAAAAATGTTTTAACGCATGATTTCTATGAACAAGATATGTATGTATATATGTATATATATAAGATTTATGCAACGTGGATTAAGTGAGAGTTGGGGGCGGTTCGGCATATGTCACAGTCCAAAGAAGGACATATGAATACGACCCGCAGTAGGGAACAAGATCAAACTCACTGTCGAACCCCCTTTACCGGCACAAATCCTCTCTTGATCCACACAACCTAAACAAAGAATATGATCAAAGACTATGAATGATGAATACGATCAATGACTATGAATGATGAATATGATCAATGACTATGAATGATGAATATGACCAATGATTATGAATGATGATTATGATCCATGACCAAGATGATGATTACGAGCAAAGACATGAACAAGAAAAGACTTATGAGCAAGTGATTTTCCCAAATTATGCATTCATGCATCCATGTTAGTGTTGCATTCCTTACTAAGCATTAGGCTTATAGTTTAAACCTTATAGTGTAGGTGACGAGTTTTCAGGTGAGGAACTCAAGGTCAATGAGGATGTCTAAGTTTGATTGCTGGAGGATGCTCAAAGTGACAGTGCAGGACTGGAGAGGCGATTATGACCCCTGGTTATAAGAAATATAAGAACTGGAATTATGTAGGATGGTGTTAGTATTGTTTGAGTTAACTTTTGAGTCTGGGATTGGATATGAGGATATGTTTCCTTTTAAAGGATTTATGTCATGCAAGTCTTCCGTTATTTATACTCTGAATGAATTTGTTATACCAGTAAGAGCCTTTCTTAGCTAAGTTGTGTTATGTGAAAGTTGGATGAATCCTTTTGGTAGGAGTTTCTACCGGAAGATGTGTTTTCTCCTATCGGTAGATGTAGAGTGTTTAGCCATCGGATGATGAAAGTGTTATTTTGTCGTCTAGCGATTGGTAGATGTAGTGTAATAAGCCATCAAATGATGAAAGTGTTATTTTGTCGTCTAGCGGTCGGCAGATGTAGAGTTTAAGCCATCGGATGATGAAAGTGTTATTTTGTCGTCTAACGATCGGCAGATGTAGAGTTTAAGCCATCGGATGATGAAAGTGTTATTTTGTCGTCTAGTGATCGGATGATGTAAAGCTTGTAAGCTGTCGGAAGATGTCTTAGATGAACACGTGAATTTCACATGTCTATCGGTAGATGTTTTAATGAATCACGAGAGCTGCACGTGTTCATCGGTAGATGTCCACTACCGGATGATGTTTAAGTGATCACGTGAGAAGCACGTATCGGTAGATGTTTTCTGCCGGGCGTCGGTGAGAGAGTTGTGTGAAGTGCACGATACAAATCGGATGGTGCGAGCTCTGATGCATGCAAACCCATGCAAATCTGAGATCGATGAAGTCGAGCGACTTGAGGGCAATTCATCTCCGCCCGACTATGTCTTAGAATCCGATGATCGTGTATGGTCGCTCGTGCCTGTGAGCGATTAAGTAAGTAATATCATTAAGAAGTCAGGTACAGGGGATTAATTCTCCATCAGATAAGTTGAAGTCTTTAAGTCTGCTAGTTACTTAAAAAAAAAAGAGAAGAGAGTCCAATTATGAATTAAAGTTTTAAGTAAAGTCAAGAATTTCGTGGCGATCCTCCCCGGGTCGTTACAGGTTATGTTGTTTGGATGGACGAATGTCCCGGCTGCGTTTATGGACCTGATAAACAAGATATTCCAGGATTTTCTTGACAAGTTTGTAATCATTTTCATTGACGATATCGTGGTCTATTCTCGGAATGAAGAGGATCATAAGGAGCACCTAAATGCAGTACTATCAACTTTGAAGCAGTATCAGCTGTATGTCAAGCTGTCGAAGTGTAGGTTTTGGCTAGATAGAATTAATTTTCTAGGCCACGTTATTTCTGAAAAGGGTGTTTCAGTAGACCCATCTAAGATTCAGGCTGTGAAGGAATGACCATGGCTGAGGACTGCCAGTGAAATACGGAGTTTTATTGGGTTAGGTGGTTATTACAGGAAATTTATTGAGGGATTTTCTATGATAGCAAAGCCTCCGACTAGCTTAATGAAGAAGGATACTAAGTACAAGTGTTCTGAAGCTTGCAAATAGAGTTTTCAGACACTGAAACGGAAGTTGACTACAGCTCCATTATTAATATTGCCGGTTGAGGATGACAAATTCAGTGTATATTGTAATGCTTCAAAGATAGGTTTGGGATGCGTATTGATGCAAGATGGAAATGTGATAGCTTACGCTTCCAGACAACTAAAGAGTTACGAGCAAAACTACCATACTCACGATCTTGAGTTAGCAGCAATTGTATTCGCACTGAAAATATGGAGACACTACCTTTATGGACAACAGTGTGAGGTGTTTTCAGATTACAAAAGTCTGAAGCACATCTTTACTCAGAAGGAATTAAACATGAGGCAGAGGCGATGGTTAGAATTTGTGAAGGATTATGACGTCGAAATTGTTGCTGGTGTATTGAGCAGAATGTCAACTATGATGCAGCCAGCTAGGTCAGTGCCTCTAAGAATAGCAATTCTGAAGTTTGAACTGGAGATGATTTCTGAGTTATCAACCGTACTCACAGATCTAACTATACGGCCAACCATCTTGGACTGAATAGAGGAATCCCAAAAGATAGATTCAAAGGAGAAAACTGATATGTTGAGCAAGTTAGCTGATGCCTTCTTCTGATTTCAGCTATTCGAGAGATGGTATTCTATAGTTCAGGAACAGGTGGTACGTTCTGAAAGACGAAGAGCTATGAAATGAGATTTTATCAGAAGCTCACTCGTCTTCTTTCTCTGTACATCTAGGAAACACGAAGATGTATCGAGATTTGAAATTACACTTCTAGTGGCCAAATATGAAAAACGAAGTTGCCAAGTATGTAGAATCATGTATGGTATGCTAGAGATGTTAAATTGGCAGGCTGGCGAGCTCGGCTCGTTACTGTAGCGGGCCGAGACGGGTTTGGCCCAGGTCATTCAGACGGGCTGAGTCGAGCTCGGCCATCCTTTCTCGCGAGCCCGTCGATGACCGGGCACAGCGAGCCTACTCGCGAGCTGGCTCTATCAAGCCCAGCTCGGGGTCCTGAGCCCTCTCCGACGTCCGACAATCGGCAATCTCTGACTCTCTGATGGCTCGGTGAAGCCCAACTCTGATGCCCTCTCCGATGCCCAAGTCGAGGCCCTCTCCGGCACCCAGCTCAGAGCTTTCTCTGACGCCTCGATAGCGAACATGGACAACCCGTCTTCATCTTCCATCGACATCTACCAACAACGACGAGTACGACCATCTTCAAATCTTCGGCTTCAGAGTTCTGCATCTGCCCTTCAGTTCAGTCGGTTTCGGAGTTCTACGTCTGCCCTTCAGTTCGGCTTTGGCAGTTCTCCTTCCCCTCAATTTTGTCTCTCTAGTCTCCTCTCTTGTCGACTGCTATAGGCCAGTGCCCTCTTTGTTGACTTAAATGATGTTTAAGTCTAAATTGTTTTTGATGATGTGTTTATATGATTAGCTTGGTATTTTGATTATGTTTATTGAATAAGAATTATAAATTATGCATATGATTTTAATATGTTGGAAATGCCCTTGGTAAGGGTATTTTAGTTTTTAATGCATGTGATTAAGTGTACAGGGCTGAAATGTGTTAAACAATATAAGCAATCCACCGGTCACAAAACGACAAGAGAGGAGTCGTTTACAAAAATCAATCCACCGGTCACAAAACGACAAGAGCGGAGTCGTATACAAGAATCAGTCCACCGGTCACTAGACGACAAAGGCGGATGAGTAAACCAAATTACTCTTCCGGCCACTAAACGACAAAGGCAGATGAGTAAACCAAATTACTCTTCCGGCCACTAAACGAAAAAGGCGGATGAGTAAACCAAATTACTCTTCCGGTCACTAGACGACAAAGGCGGATGAGTAAACCAAATTACTCTTCCGGCCACTAAACGACAAAGGCGGATGAGTAAACCAAATTACTCTTCCGGCCATTAAACGACAAAGGCGGATGAGAGAAAATGAAGAGATCCACCGCTCACTAAACGACAAGGCGGATGAGCTAACACGATGAAGTCCTACGCTCGCTAAACGACAAGGTGGATGACTTCAACGAAATCCTCTTCCGGTCACTAAACGACAAGGCGGATGAGCTAACACGATGAAGTCCTACGCTCGCTAAACGACAAGGCGGATGACTTCAACGAAATCCTCTTCCGGTCACTAAACGACAAAGGCGGAAGACGTCTAAGATTTAATCATCCAATGTCGGTTCAAACGTTTCAAGCTTCATCATCCGATGCCGGTTCAAGCGTTTAAAGCTTCATCATCCGATGGCGGTTCAAAACTAACTCAGCTTTGTCTTCCGCCAGAATTCAAATAAACCGCGAAGCTACAGTGACGTCGTTTTCATGCTTTAACTTCAGAACATTTATGGCGACGACGACTTACAACTACAATCGGCAACGGCTACCTGAACTTGTACGAAAACTGCTCCAACGGTAACTAAACTTCTATTATTGGATAAGGAGCATTGAAGCCAAGCCGATTTGAAGACAGAGTATTTAAGTCGAGCTTAGAGCACGAAGGAACAACTTTTGCAAATTTGAATACTGAGCCCTAAGCTGCGAAAGTGATAACACTCTGTATTTTCTCTACATCTCTCAATCATAACTTGAGATTCAATTACTGTGAGAGTGTAGTCTGCACTTAATTTTACAAACTCAAATCATTTGTAAATGGCAGTGGATTGACGCCCGTGAAGTTCAATCCAGATCTGTAAAGGCAGTTGATCGGAGCCCGGAATCCCGATCTGTGTTTTCTCGTGAGGAGAAGGGTAAGGATCTTCAAGGAGTGAGCCTTGGAGCGTGGACGTAGGCAGTTTGGCCGAACCACGTAAAAATACTGGTGTCGTATTTCTCTCTCTCTCTGTTTACATAATTTGATTACTTGTGTTAAAACTAATAGTTTAATCAAGGGAGAAATTAGGGTGACTCGTAATTAAAATTAAAAAGTCTAATTCACCCCCCTCTTAGACAATACCGATCCTACACTCTTCTTTCTTACTCTCTCAGTCTCTCTCAAGCAACGGTCTGATGATCGTTGCTGAGAAGCTTGAGATTCTCAACAATGCAACGGTAACAAGACCGTTGCTCTGAGAGCTTCTGAGCAATCTCAAGCTGAGATTCTCAACAACAGTCTTGTGACCGTTGCTCTCATCAGAGCAAGAAAGACTTATGGCCTCTCTCTCCCCCTTTACTCCATTTTTTCTATAAATTATTCCTCCTTCCTTCATTTTTTTCACCACAATCTCTCTCAATTCAATTCATTTACTCCTTAGATGGCTCTCAATCAATTTGTACTCAATTTGCTCTCAATCCATTCGGTGCTCTAATTCATTCTTCAATTTGCTTCAACAAGGTAAAATTTAGTTTATTTTTTTTTTACATATATTTACATAATTTTTAATTATATTTATAGTTATACTAACTAAATTTTTTTACATTAATTTTTTTGTAGGTTTCGTATACGTGAGTTGATCAATTCACACCACATACAAGCTTTTGTTGGACATTGATTTTGTGGTATTATTTTCTTATTTGAAATTTATTTTAAAAATTTATTTTTAATTATGAATCCACGTGATTATAATATTGATAATGATATTGAAGAAATTAGGGAAATAAATCCTATATTTTTAATAGAGAAATCATCTGCACAAGCATCCACATCCACTTCATCACCTAAAAAAAAAGAAACAAAACATCTGAAGTATGAAAATATTTTGTAATGAAAGATATTAAAATTGGTAGAAAAGTAGAATCTATGGCTCAATGTAAATATTGTATTAAAAATTATGTATATGTTTCCAGTAGTTCAACTACCTCACTAAATAGGCATTATCAAAAGTTTCACTTAAACGAGCAAGTTAGAGATTCTACATAAAGATTATTAAATGCTAGTGGTAGTAGCACTTTTTTGTATTTACAAAATAAAATGAGAGAAGAAATAGCAAAACTTGTAGCACAGTGTGAGTTGGCTTTAGCGTTCACTGAGTGTTGAATTTGAAAATTTATGAAAGAATATGTTACTCCTAATTTTAAATATGTTCCTAGAAGTACAACTAGAATTTATATTATTAAAATATTTAATAATATGAAAAATGAACTAATTTAATTTTTTTTCAAGTGCTCCTTCAATGTCTATTTGTATCACGTCTGATTTATGGAGTGCACGTAATTCTATAGGCTATGTAGTTGTAACTTCTCATTTTATTGATTACTCTTGACAATTAAATAAAAAAATTTAAGATTTCGTAATTGTGAATATCCCCACACTGGTATTACAATTTATAGATATATTGTTACGATATTGCAAGAATATTTCATTCGAGATAGAATATTTAGCATAACACTTGATAATGCTAGTGCCAATAATGATGCTATTTCTCATTTTAAAAATTATTTTCAATTAGATACTACTCACGATTTTCTTTTTCATATAAGATGTGTTTATCATATTTTAAATTTAGACGTTAAAGATGGTATGACATATATTTCACCTCATATTGAATCAATTAGATGCGCAATTTCTTATATAATTGGATGTAATTCGAGGCAACAAGAATATAGAGTTTTTTATAAAGCTACCCAACTTAAACCATGAAAATTAAAAACCGATGTAGATAATAGGTGGAATTCTACTTATTTAATGTTGGAAAATGTTAGGCCATTTTAGCAAGTTATTTGTGCTTTTATTAGTGAGAAAACCAAAAGTATTAATCTTGATAAATCTAGTTGCGACGTAATTAATATATTTCTTGATTTTTTAAAACCATTTTATGATGTACAAATGAATGTTCAGGAATTTATTATCTCACTTCTCATCTTGTTCTCTCAATTTTGATAAATTAACAGGTAATTTTGTACAATATCAATATATAGATGAATTTAGAGATATACTTAATAAAATGGAAACAAAATTAAAAAAATATTGGCTTGACATTCATCATATTTTTTGTTATGCAGGTATAATGGATTCTAGATGTAAGTTAAGAGGAGTATGTCTCATTGTTAATAAAATATCTAATAATTTACAAACTCCTTTATTTTCTATGGATTAAATAACACATGGAATTACTAGTTTATATTCTTATTATGAATCTAAATATTATAATGTTAGTCGTTCACGTGTTTTTTCACATGCTAGTTCGAGTAGTGGTGGTGGAAATATTGTAGGTTCACAATTTGGTATTCATGATATTTGGAATCAATTAGATACAGAAGCTTATTCTAGTTCTATGCGAAATGAATTAGAAATTTATTTTGACACTCGATATAAATTTTCTCGCGAAGAAAATTTTGATATTTTAAATTGGTGGAAAATGTTTTCCACCATATATCCTATTCTGCCTATAATGACACGTGATCTACTAACACCTCCGGTCTCTACCGTAGCATCGGAGTCTGCTTTTAGCGCAGATGTACGTGTGTACGATGAACACCGATGACGACTTGCACCCGATCTCGTGGAGACATTCATTTGCATGAAGGATTGGAATGACGCCATTACGAGAAACCAACAACGAGAGGACGAAATACTCGAAGGCTTTAAAAATTTGGACGTTGAAGATTAGCATTGTAATTTAAATTTTGAAGTATTTTTTCATTTTGTAATTTTTTTTGACATTTTGCACATGATTGACAAATATATGGGTGTCAACCGAGTTGGGATGTATTTAATTTGTAGTGATGCAAATGTTAAATTTATAATGAAGATTATATTTTTTATATATTTGTTTTTTTATAAATAAATGTCGCTCAAAACGACAGCCAGAGCGACAGCCGATCAATAGGAGCATTGGGGGGATTGATCGGCTGTCGCGCTGAATAAAACAGAGCGACAGCCGATCAATAGGAGCATTGGGGGGATTGATCGGCTGTCGCGCTGAATAAAACAGAGCGACAGCCGATCAATAGGAGCATTGGGGGGATTGATCGGCTGTCGCGCTGAATAAAACAGAGCGACAGCCGATCAATAGGAGCATTGGGGGGATTGATCGGCTGTCGCTAAGAATTAACACAGAGCGACAGCCGATCAATAGGAGCATTGGGGGGATTGATCGGCTGTCGCGCTGAATAAAACAGAGCGACAGCCGATCAATAGGAGCATTGGGGGGATTGATCGGCTGTCGCGCTGAATAAAACAGAGCGACAGCCGATCAATAGGAGCATTGGGGGGATTGATCGGCTGTCGCGCTGAATAAAACAGAGCGACAGCCGATCAATAGGAGCATTGGGGGGATTGATCGGCTGTCGCGCTGAATAAAACAGAAGCATTGGGGGGATTGATCGGCTGTCCGTAAGAATGAAAACTGAGCGACAGCCGATCACTCTCCCACGTGGTGCAATTGATCGGCTGTCGCTAAGAATTAACACAGAGCGACAGCCGATCAATCGCCCTATATGGGCAAGTGATCAGTTGTCGCTCTGTGTGACAGCTGAATAGCGGATCAATCGCCCAAGTGGGGCAATTGATCGGCTGTCGCGCTGAATAAAACAGAGCGACAGCCGATCAACCACCTCACTTGGGCGATTGATCAGCTGTCGGTATTAAATTGGATTTTAGGTCAGCAACCTCCCGATCAATCGCCCCTTCAACTGAAAACTACCAACCACGAAACTTAACGTCGAAAACCGCCAAAGCTCCCGTCAATCTTCGCAGCGCCTCCCGTCAATTGCCCCACAATTTTGACCTCCGAATCCTCCGTCAAAGCTTAGTAAATCTCAACCATCCGACCAGGTTCTATTTCTTCCACAATTTGATAATTTAATTGAATATTATTCAAAATTTATTTGATACTAAATGAATTTTTTTTGCTTACTGTTGTCGAATTTGTGCTACATTGTTTGATTTTGATTGCTGAGATTGGTTTGTGATACAAAAACAATTGTGAACGAAGTTTTATTTTTGTGCACACCACTTGTTCGATGAAATGTCTATGAGAATTCTAAATTTTAAAAATTGATAATTTTCTTTATATTTTGTGAGTTGGAACTTCTTGTACACAAATTACTAGTATCGTGTGATAATTAATACTTAATTTTATTTTGGTGTTTATTATCTTGTAGTCTTGTGTAACTTGCAGGTTAAAAAAGTGCCGCCAAAATGTTTGAAAGCTTCTTCAGGCTCAGCTCTAGTTGAGTAAATCGATCACTCATTTATCAACTCTGAGGCAAGGAAATACTTCAAGGATTTCATGACAAAAAATAAACCTCTTATATGCGAAATCCAATTTCAACCCGATGAGTCTGATGGAGATATTTTAGTCATGCTTAGGCAACGACGATGGGAGACTCTTGCTGTGTTAGGTGGTGATGCGAACATAAGTGTCGTTAAGGAATTCTACACAATTCTCAGGGCATCAAATTCAGATAGTACCATTCAAGTTCGCAATAAGATCATCCACTTCTACAACGAGATCATTAATGCTAAGCTTGGTTTGGACAACTTAAATCAAGATGATTATCACACCAAGATGGAAGAGGGGCCAGATTATGGGAAAATCATACAAGAGATGGGCCACTGAAGTTCACAGTGGGTTTCCTCAATTACACTTGATATTAAATTGTCTCAACTGCTACGCTCAAGCTTGGTGCAAGTTCATCAAGGGAAACTTGATGCCGACATCCCAGAATTTTGAGCTCACCAAAGAGCGGGTGGTACTCCTGTATTGCATTCTCACTGGTCGCTCAATAAACGTCAGGTGAATTATCCATAATAATATCAGCGCATATCGTAAGGGTTCCACCATTGCTCGCCATATCCACCACATCCTCATCACGCACCTATGCGCTGCAGAGAATGTCCCTATGAGCTCAACTAACGAGCCTTGGATCCAGCAAAAGGTTTACGTCTCCTCAAATATTTCAAGAATAGCTAAGTGGCCGTACGGTGAAGCTAGAAACAATGGATTGAGATTCATTAAGCATAATGCCTTTGCCTCCTATCTGGCACGAAGATGGTATTATGACGAATGCACAATGTAGCATAGCGCAGACAAAAAGAGAGCGTGCCAAGACTCGTCGAAAACAGCGATATGAAAACCAATCAACTATGCCTCTCGATCAAGATGCCTCTTCATCATCTGTCGTGCCACCTCGCTCTTGCTCAACTAACGATGTGGGGCAAATGTTAGAAAATCTTACAATCCAACAAGGTCAAATGTTTGCCAATCTGGCTGCTCAACAAACTAGCTTTGACACGATGTAAGAAAAAGGTTGAAAAATATTTTTGATCAGCAAAGACAGTTATCACGAGATCACACTCGCATCGAACATTGGTTGACAAATATGCAAAACTATTCCCTAGAGCAGACACACTTCTTTGCACGATATGTGAGAGCATTAAATGCTCATTATGACCATTCGGATCCAGCACCCAACATTTACCTATCTTTCTGAAGTATCTATTAAGGGCATATCACCCTCCACAAGAGGGTGAGGACAACGATTAGCCCAACACGTCATGAGTTATGCTATTTTTCACCTATTTTTTTAGTTTATTTTATGTATTGAGGACATATTTATTTTAAGTTTGGGTGATTATAGCTTGCCTTATGACTTTGCTATATTTTGTGATATATTTTAGTTATACAATCTAAAATCTTTATTTATATAAGTTTGGCTCGTTAAGCTCGACTCGTTACTCTCGTTGGGCCGGTTCAGCTCGGCTCGGCTCGTTAGACTCATGGCTCGCAAGCTGGCTCAAGTTGAAATTTTTTTAAGGTCGGCTCATTAGGCTCGACAGGCCCGTTAGGCTAGGTGAGCTGGATCTTTCTCAGCTCGACTCGTTTGATTAACATCTCTATGGTATGCCAGCAAGTGAAAGTTGAACATCAAAGACCAGGTGGGACTCTTAAGCCTCTACCAATTCCTGGATGAAAATGAAAAGATATTACCATGGATTTTGTTGTCGGCTTGTCGAGAACAGTTAGAGGTCACAATAGTATATGGGTCATCGTGGACAGATTAACAAAATCGACCCATTTTTTGCCTGTGAGACAACTTTCTCTATGGATCAATATGCGGAATTGTATATAAGAGAGATTATCAAGTTGCATGGAATACCGGTGTCAATTGTTTCTGACCAGGATCCCAGGTTTACGTCAAGATTTTGGAAAAGTCTGCAAAGTTCATTGGGTACCAAGTTGAATTTCAACACGACATTTCATCTACAAACCGATGGACAATCTGAAAGAACAATTCAGATATTGGAGGATATGTTGAGATCGTGCGTGTTGGAATTTCAGGCTTCATGGAGCAAGTTTCTACTGTTAGTGGAGTTCTTCTACAACAATAGCTATCAATCTACTATTGGTATGGCTCCGTATGAAGCTCTTTACAGCAGAAAGTGCAGATCTCCTTTATGTTGGGATGAAGTTGGAGAAGCAAGACTTGTCAGCTCTGAGATATTACAGCAGATGTCTAAGAAAGTGGCTATTATCAGAGAACAAATTGAAACCGCTCAGAGTCGACAAAAAAGTTATGTAGATAAAAGACGAATGGATCTGGAATTCGCAGAAGGCGATAAATCACGAAGCTTCTCGAAGAAGCTTCACTAACTTTGTTGCCAAACCCCCCCTTCCCCCTTCCCCCTTCCCCCTTCCCTATCTCTCTCTCTCTCTCACATAAAAGCATCAGATGACTTCCCCCTCCCACATTTTCATTTCCTCTTCTCCCTCATTCTTCTCTTCTTCTCTAGGAAATTCCAAGCTCTCTCTCCCGCCGACGATTCCAGCGAAGCTCCTCTCCATTTTTTTCCTCCTTTTTTCGTCTTAAAGGTGAGTTTATGCATTAGTAGTAGATTTTGTCAGTTTAGCTCAATGCACGTTGAATTTCGGTGGAGATTGTCGAATTAGGGTTTGGATTTTTGCCTTGTTAGATGATAATGCATGTTAGGAAAGCCATTTTAAGAGTTTGAATAGATGATTTAAGGAAAACTATGCATGATAAACGAATTTCAAAAATTGGGCATGGAAAATTGGCTAAACACAGAGGCACCCACGAGTTTTGATTTTCTGGCCTTGTTTTCGTGTTGTTTTCCATAAATTAATGATTCCATGTTAATCTTGACGTAATAAGCTTTCTGAAACATGTTGAATGATAAAAAATGGATAAGGAATGAGGGAGCTACGACAGTTTAAAAATTTGCCTAAAATTTGTGAGAAATCTGATATTTTAATGGAAATTGCTTGGGTTTGACGATTGATTAGGTTTAAACTATTTGAATGGAGTGTGGATTATGTTTTGCTTAGTTTTTTAGTTAGCACCCACGTGATGTAAATAATGGTTCGAATATGCATATTATAGGTTCATGAAACGCCAAGGAATAACACCCAAGATTTGCAAAACTCAATGGACCTCAGGTAAATTCGTATGCATGTGTTTGGCGCTTAAGGCCTACATCACAGAGGTACTAGGATTTATGCTTTATGTTGTATGTTGACAGGTAGACAGGTTATAGAATGCGTCTTAGCTTAAGAGTTAATGTTTTAAGTTACCGTCTTGATGAATTGTCCATATTTATGCTTCGAGGACCTGCCTATTATTTATGTTATGTTTTATGCACAATGTATGTTCATGCATCATGCTTTTAAGAAAATCATGCAAATGTTTTATGCACATGTTTTGAAGTAAGAAAGATAAAAAAATGTAAATGTAAAGTACGATTAAGTGTGGGACGGGGATTGACATATATGTTCTTGTTCTTATCTGGGACTAATGTAAAGTCGTCCTTGCCGCGGACAATATATTTTTATCCCTCCCTGGGACAAGGCAAAACCACTAACCCACGTCATGTACGTAATGTTTCTCACTCCCTTATAAGCCCCGCTTAACCAACATGTTCACTTAAATGTAAATGTAAAGTATGTACATGTTTTAAAACGTTCATGCATAACACTTGCATTTTACTGCATTATATGACCTTACTGAGCTTTAGGCTCATTAGTTAAATTATGTGATGTAGGTACGGATTGTACTGATGAGGATTCTGAGCCTCAGGCTGATGTATAGGTGCGGTTGAAGGGATGAGTTTACGGGGTTGGTTATGACAGTCAGACGAATTTTAACCCGTGGGTGAAGTCTTGAGGTCTATGTTTATGTTTTTAAAGTCCTTTTGAATATTTGTAAATGCTTTAAGTCTTTTGGATGTATAGTTAGTTTAGGATTTGAAAAATATTCTGGAGATGTTTTGGGATTTATTTCGGTATGGATTTGTCCAGTTTTTAGAGTCATCCATGCAGTTTATTTTCGTAAATTTTGCTACGCTTTCGCATACATTTTCGAGTCGTGTTTTTGGGGTTTTGAAGTATTTTAGGTTTGGAGAAGTTTGGGAAGGATTTTAGTTAAGTTTAATGTGAAGTGTAGGTGAAAAAAGTGAAGAAAATGTGAAAAAGAGGTAAAAAGAAGGAAGGGGCGCAAATGGTGTGGCTGGGCGTGCGCTAGGCAGCTATGGGCGCGCACGAGGCAGGCGCTGGCTCGCATTGCTGGAGCGTGCAGCGCGCAGCCGATCGATCGATCGCTCGTGGAGAGGCGATCGATCGGCGCCTAACGACGCTAGGTGAGCGATCGGCAGAGCATGCGGTGATCGGCCATACGCAGCCGATCGATCGGTCGCGTGAGGCGTAATCGATCGGCTACTCTAGTGAAGAAAGTCGACACCCGACAGGGTGCTGATCGATCGGCCATACGCAGCCGATTGATCGGCTCCCCCTCGCGTGCGCCATTGGGTTGGTGTGCGCGCCCGAGTGAGCGACGCGCACGTGCTAAAAGCATGCATCGCGCGTGAGGGTCACACACACTGCGAGCGCGATGGCCGAGCGACGAGCGCGCCACATGTCGTGTGTTCCAAAATTATTTTTTTAAGTTTTTTATTTTCAAACACATTTAAGCCGACGTTTTACAATATTTCCCAAACGTATTTTTTGAACTTATTCTCGCATATTTCAAATGATTTAAACGACCAAAAAACCGAGTCAACGTTTTATCAAAAATGATTTTAGTCTTTGATTTAGAGTTTTAAAAGTTTGCGAAAAAAAATTTCACGTCAATAATGACTTAAATAAAGTGAAAGTTACGTCAAGTCAAGTGGCGATGTATGGTTCGCTACAAAAATCATGAACATTCATAGTTATGCATTACTTGGTCTATCTTTTAAGTTTTTTTCCAATCTTTGATTAGACGGGTTGTGATAACCCGGATGTGAACGTATGAGCACCACTACGGGGCAAATCTTGGGACCCAAGCTGAGTGTAGGCAAATCCCATACTCTAATATAGGCAAATCCCGGGTCTTAAAAAGGGGGTCGTCACAATCCCACATCGCTTGGGAAGAAATATGGAAATGAAATATAAGGAAACCTTTCCAAGATAGTAATACGTGTTTTGGAGCACAATTGGCAACGAATCTCATAAGAACTCTGAAGTTAAAAGTGCTCTGGTGAAAGCAGTATCATGTTGGGTGATCGACTGGGAAGTCCTCGCCAAACAAATCCGTGAGGAGAGGATATTGGGTTACGACCCAATCCCAGAGCAGACAATATATTACTGAAAAAATGAGTGGTTATAAATGGTATCAGAACTTGTACCTAACTGGAAATGTGGCCAACGAGGACGTTAGGCCCCCGAGAGGGGGTGATTGTGATTACCCAAATGTGAACGTATGAGCAAGACTGCGGGACAACCTAAGCCGATTGTAGGAAAATCCTGGACTCGAGTATAGGTAAATCCCGGGTCGTAAAAAGGGAGTCGTCACAATCCCACATCGCTTGGGAATGTATATGGAAATGAAACATATGTAAGGAACCCAAGATAATAAGACACGTTTTACAGCACAATTGACAATGAATCCTATAAGAACTCTGAAGTTAAAAGTGCTTCATTGAGAGCAGTACCATGTTAGGTGACCGATTGAAAAGTCCTTACCAAACAAATCCATGAGGAGAGGATATTGGGTTACGGCCCAATCCCCAGAGCGGATAATATCTTACTGGAAAAAGTGGTCGTTATACGTGTACCTCTCGGTCGACCAGTGGAAAGGTTTTATCGATTTAGTATCAAAAAAATATTTTCACTAATATAAATTGTAAATGTTGAATTTTAAAATAAATAATGCAATAAATGAAAATTTATTATTAATTAAATTCACATAAATTACAATTTTTGCAGCCACATTATTCATTTGCCATATTACTTGGGTGACATAACCTTATATGGTTCGATTTTGTATCTTGTCTAAACAAAGACTGTCAAAATGAAATTAAGGATCGAAATTGATCAGATAATGTTCAGGTGGAAAATGTCTCGATTTCTAAAAACACTATTATAAAGTAGTATAACTTCTCGGTCGATGATGTCAAAAACTACAATCGTTTGGATCTTTAATATCTGTCACGACTCGGAGACGGGCAAAACAGAACATCGGGTCAGGTGACCCGATCCTCAAGGAGGACCTGATCACCCAGCTCAAGGCTTGGTTAGCAGCGGAAGACTTGAACCTTAAATCAAAAGTCAAGATTCACACAGTGACTACAAATATAATAGTGCGATAAAAAAATAGCAGTTCAATAATGTTTTTAAGTTCATATCCAAAACTAATAAACTACTACAAATCCAACTTAAGTTAAGTCATCATAAGGAATTCAACTAAACACTCAAATGCAGAAAGAAATAAGTAAAGTTAACAGTTCTCAATCTCCAATTACTCACTGCTTTTGCTATTTCTTGGAAATGGGAGGGGTCATTGGGGTAAGTGACTAACTCAGAAGGAATACTATATTAAATGCATGTAAAACTTTTTTATTCTTTCAAAACATGATGATATAACAAAATGGTTTTGAAAACATCGTTATGTTGAAAATTCATTTTCACAGTTTAAAGAAAACATGCTCCAAGAGCCAACGATGAAGCATTAAGTAAAACATTTATCGTGTATATAGACGACTATACAAAAATAGGTTATCCTCGTACATTTCACTTGAAAATCATCTAAATGAAAAAAGAGGATCACTCAAGGACCCCTCTGACACATAACATAGAAAGGGGACGACCAAAATCCAGCAACACCTCATGAGTCATAAAGAAGAATCAAGCGCCGTTACCCGGGTTGTCCGTGAATAATGGTTATCTGTCACGACCCCAGGAGGAATCGCCACACAATTCATTACTGAGCCTCTTAATCATTTTGTTCTTACCTCACACTCCTTGATCATTATTAGTGTTAATATTATCTTATTTTTTTAAGCATCTCTTAAACTGCATCTACCGATAGAGTCATAAACTCACATCGACCGATGATCACGTGCCCGCCACGCGACATGTCTGATTCCAACTAGCATAGACATCCACCGGTGGTCACGGGCATTGCACGTGTCTAATTAAGGACATCCCCCGGTCTCGAACATTCTCCACTAGATGTTCATATTTACACTACATCGACCGGTGGTCATGTGCGCCTCGCGTGACTAATTAAAACATTACTCGGGCACTAAACGACAAGAAAATACTCACATCATCCGGTGACTAAACGACAAACTACATTTCCATCATCCGGTGACTAAACATACTACATCATCCGGTGACTAAACATACTACATCATCCGGTGACTAAACCGGAAGGCTCAATCGTTCAACTTCTATCATTTGACATCCGCCGATGACGTCAGCCGGGTGATTGCCTCATCCGGCTTCTTTCATGGCAGTAAAACACTATAATCATCAACCAACTTCATCCAAATCTTAACTTGGTAACTATAAACCTCAATGAGTGAGAATCATAGACTCATCCAGAATACACATAGCGGAAGACTTAGGTTAATAACACGTTCCATATCCAAAAAAAAAAACATTCTCAGACTCAGTAATCAAATCAAAACAATCTCAAACTCAATGTTTTAAAATAATCTTACCCTACCCAGACTTTCATATTTAAAATCATGCTGACATCATGCACGCATTAACCAGGGGTCTTAATCGCCTATCCAGCCTTGCACTGTCATTCTAAGCATCCTCTAGCAACCGGCTTTAAGCATCATCTCTGGATTGGGAATCCTCACCAGTGAACTCTTCACCTACATCATAAGGTTTAACTATAAGCCTAATGCTTAGTAAGGAATGCAACACTAACATGGATGCATGAATGTATAATTCGGGAAACACATGCTCATAAGTCTTTTCTTGTTCATATCTTTGCTCGTAATCATCATTCATAATCATTGATTATATTCTTCATTTAAGTTGTGTGGATTAAGAGAGGATTTGTGCCGGTAAAGGGGGTTCGACAGTGAGTTTGATCTTGGTCCCTACTGCGGGTCGTATTCATATGTCCCTCTTTTGGACTGTGACATACGCCGAACCGCCCCCAACCCTCACTTAGCCCACGTTGCATAAGTTTTATCTTCTTACTTTATTCATGAGAAAACCATGCTCTTAAAACATTTTCATATCCATAAAATAGTCATGATGCATGTACATGGAAATTCTTAAATCATCAAGCTACAGAATAGAGCATCCTCCCAACATGAAAACTTACCATTAAACTAAACATTAACATAAGTACGGGACAGTAGCATAAATGGCCTCTAATCGTCATGTCAGTTACTATCTAGCATTCTTTGATGTAGGGTCCTAATGACCGAGAAACCTATACATTCACTTACCTGGTTTCCTTAGCAACTTGAGCTCTTCTCTTCGGACTTCTTCGCCTAAAACATTTACACTGTAGTAGTTAAAACAAAAATCCTATTAGTTCTAATCACAGGTCATCCTAGGGTCTAATAGCTAAAGTCATTCCCGAATCCATAGTTTAATACTCTGTGCAGTCTCAAAAACCGAAATAGACAAACTCGACTATCGATTACTCACGGTTGGTTATTTTAAATGTCCAGAATCGATTCGGAATGACATTACCGATCTCGGATTTTAAAACGTCCTTATTATTACACGGCCATTGAAGAATCCAGAACTTCAATACATAGCTGAAAACAGAGCTTAACGACTAATAGATAGCTACATTGCCAAACTCGTACCTCGAGCACAAAGTAGCCGAGAAGTAGCAAGGACACCGATCGTCGAAGGAGAGATTTCCAGCTGACAGAGAGCGAGAGCTCGAGAGAGAAAATCGCCGAGAGTAATGACGGCTACAGTGAGGTTTAATGTAGGTTTGA
Source organism: Begonia masoniana (assembly GCA_022432975.1). Classification (NCBI taxonomy): domain Eukaryota; kingdom Viridiplantae; phylum Streptophyta; class Magnoliopsida; order Cucurbitales; family Begoniaceae; genus Begonia; species Begonia masoniana. Next base: position 26,002,663 of record CM039515.1, on the reverse strand, counting down.
ACCCTTTCCATTTTCTTTAAATACCGATCTCAATCCACTATTATTACAACTTTGCCACTCAACCTAGTTTAAATCCACATGAAATTAATTAAGCTTGGCATAAAGTTCTAAACCGTGAAGATTGAATATTCATGACCGTTAAAACAGTTAGGGAGTCACCTGGTCGTCTTGTCGGGTGTTACATTATCTACGAAGCAACCCGTATGAATGATAGTAAATAGTGGTGGGCACGGTCCTAGCCGGTCGGGTTCTGCGCCAAAACTGAAACTGGGCCGCGCCTTTTGGGATTTTTAAAATAATCCTGAAACCGGCCCCCAGAGGAATCGGGACCGGACATGCAAATCTAGTCCGATCCCGATTCCTCCCATATAAAAAAAACATTCATTCAAAACAATTAAAAATACTCAATCAATGTCCAAAATTAGTGCAATACTTTAAAAGTACAAACCAAATAATAAATCCAACTATTTAACAATTAACATACTAACTAAATCCAACTATCCAACAATTAACATACAAACAAAATTCGACCATCCAACATTAAAATGAATTGTAAGAACTAAGAAAGTAAATCAAACATCTAAAATAAATGTAATACTTTAAAACTACAAACCAAATAGTGAATCCAACTATCTAACAATTAACATACAAACTAAATACAACTATCCAACAATTAATATACAAACTAAAAGCTTAGTTCTTTTTGAATCAAACTGTATACATTTCTTTGAAACTTTTTGCATACTTTAATATATTTTATTAAACTTGAAGTTCTATTTTTTGTCGGGTGTGCTGCATAAATTTGTTCACAATAATTACACTTAGCTGAGTAGATATTCGATACCCTACTATAGTGATTCCAAACTAAAGATTTAGTTCTTTTTGAATCTACATGCGAGTTTTCACTATGAGAAAAATTCCTCTATTCAGACACAAATTTATACACAAAAAAAAAAATAAACACACATCTATTCAAAAACCTGAATAACAAATTATGGACTAACAAATAACACAACACTAAATAATTGTTGGAATCTTTCTACGTAACAATAACAAAAGTTACAAAATTAACGTACAACATATTAAGATCACAAATTTTGATCAACACCAATTTTGATACAAATTTCTTTTGCATAAATAAACTACAACATCAATTCATAAAATTCATCAATTCATCAATTAATCAATGCATCAATCTTGATAATCAAAATAAATTAAATCAAAAAATTAAAACACTCACCTTCAGCAGATTCCCACGGTTTCCTCGGCCTTCGGTAGTTCAGATTTCGGCTTACTGCGAATCGTGAAGAGCAGCGCACAGTTGGTTCGGACTTTGACGAAGAAAGGTGCAACCGTGTGAGCCGCGAGGTTGGTTCGGACTTTGACGAAGGAACTGGCGTCGGTGACTAGGTCATAGGAGCAGACTCTGATCGTCTGGCATGACGTGGCTGGCGTTTGGGTGACTAGGTCTCGGGGTGACTGGCTTTGCAATTTGGTGAAGGTGTGGCTGGCTGTCTTTGCGATTTCACAAAGGTGAGTGGCTGGCGTCGGCGTCGGCGTCGCTTAGGGATTTCAGAAATTCTAAAGCCAAAACACTGAAACTCTAAAATTCTAAAACAACAGAAGTGTTAAACTGAACCGGTTTCTGTCGATTTTTGAGTTTAGAACGGTCTGGTCCTCGATTTTTCAGGATTATTGACTCAAGACCGTGGACGGAACCGTGTCCCACGATTTTTTGGTGGGCAGAATGGGACCCAGATCAGGACCATTTGAGTACCGACCGAAACAGGACCGAAACTCCTGGTGCAGTCTGGCTCCCTAGTTCCGGTCCAGTTCTGCCCACCCCTAATAGTAAATAACAAATAATAATACTCTGATCAAATTTAGGGATTTGAAACCCAAGGAGCGTGTCATCACAGCTCTATTACCCATTTCGTGATGTGCATATATGTAACGACTGCGCTCTGGGGATTGGGCCAGAGCCCAATATCTTTCCCTCACGGCTTTGTTTGGCAAAGACTTCCTAGTCGGTCACCCAACCTGGTACTACTCTCGCCGAAACACTTTTAACTTCGGAGTTCTTATGAGATCCGTTGTCAATTGTGCTCCAAAATGCGTCTTACTATCTTGAGAGGGTTTCCCTACATATGTTTCATTTCCACATACTTTCTCAAGCGATATGGGACTGTAAAGACCCCTTTTTTACGACCCGGGATTTGCCTATACTCGAGTCCGGGATTTGCCTACCCTCGGCTTAGGTCCCGAGGTTTGCCCAGCAACCCGAAGTTTACCCTGCAGTCGTACTCATATGTACATATTCGGGTCATCACAATCACCCCCCCTCGGGGGCCCAACGTCCTCGTTGGCCACATTTCTGGTTGGGTACAGACTCTGATACTATTTGTAACGGCCCTTTTTCCCACTAAGATGTTGTCTGCTCTGGGGATTGGGTTGTAGCCCAATATCCTCCCATCACGGCTTTGATTTGACGAGGACTTCCCAGTCGGTTACCCAACATTGTACTACTCTCGCCAGAGCACTTTTAACTTCGGAGTTCTTATGGGATCCGTTGCCAATTGTACTCCAAAACGCGTCTTACTATCTTGAGAGGGTTTCCTTACATATGTTTCATTTCCACATACTTCCCCAAGCGATGTGGGATTGTAAAGACCACATTTTTACAACCCAGGATTTGCCTATACTCGAGTCCGGGATTTGCCTACCATCGGCTTAGGTCTCGAGGTTTGCCCCGCAGTCGTACTCATACGTATACATTCGGGTCATCACAATATAAGACAACTTTTATGCAGCAGAACGTGTACTAGGAATGTTCTGATACTTAGACACCGAGATCGTCCAAAGTATCACGAGGATCAATCATCTATCACAACAATAATAAAAATCATGTGTCCATGATAAACGTGTAAATCATATATATATATATATATATATATATATATATATAAATACTGACGTGTTGGCAACAGTTAGGTTTTCAAGTGTGATAACCCTTACTTTTACGTCAAGCTCTCCTTCTTCCAACTAGAGGCGCAACCTCAGCAACTGGCACAAAGTCCTCTGAGCTTAAAACGAAACCAATGTCATAACTATCCAAATCAATCATAAGGGAAGACATTAGGATGAGTCCTAAACTAAGACTAATAATTCAATTTATAACACTACAAACGAATGCGAACTTTGTCGAGACGCGTTTATCTAAATATAACAATGTGCGGTCGACACTTCCAACCATGGGTCGACACTTGTAACACTCGATTAGGCTTGGCAGTCGACTCTTCCTTCATGTGGTCGACACCTAAAGCTCTCGGGTTGAAACTAAAATGAACTAGCGGTTAACACTGTTGGTTTTCGAGGTTCCTACGCATGGCGGAATTCACTATTATTCATAATAATAGTGACATGCGTTACCCTGTGACTTTAAAACTATTTTAAAATCATAAAAAAAAAACCATAAATTGAATCGTTAATCTAAAATAAATTATTTTTGAGAAATATGTAATTTTCAAAATGTAAACAATTTACATTGAAAAAAATTATTAGATTTAGATTGTGAAATAATAAAAGAATATACCTCTTGGAGCAACGCTTTTACTCAGGTACTCCCGTTTGATCTTAACAGCTTTAACTTAGGATCATGTGTTCTTGAAACCGTCGGGTCTTCTCTGAAGATCTTTACACTTTAAACTTTCTGACGTGTGGGCGTCCCTCTTACAAGAATAACACACTCTTATATTTGTGGAGAGACGTGTTCTCAACACATGAGACGTTTCTCTTCGATTTTAGAAAACATTTTTTTAAAATCAAATACGGAAATGTCACACCTTTTCTCTCTAGGGATTTGCTCTCTATTTCTTATTTTTCCCTTTTTTCTCAGTTGTTCTCTATCAAATCACATTTGATAATTTTATAGATCTGTTTTAAAATTAATTTTTAGATTTATTTTAATAAAAACTAATTTTTAAAAATAAATCGTATCTAATCAAATCTAATTTGATTAGCAGTTGATTTATCGAATAAATCAAATTTATCGATTAATCATATAATATAAAAACAGTTTTTAGAATATATTTATGAAAACAATTTTTCAAGATAATCTCATCTTATGAGATTATTCAGATCTACTTTTAAACATTAAACAAACTATAAGTCAATTGTAAACCAAATCTAATCAAATCAGATTTTCCAGATCTACTTTTATTCAAATTTCAAAAAATCTGATTTTATAGTTTGTTAAATAACTACTTTAAATTTGAAAATCAAATCTTATCTGATGAGATTCTTCAAATCTAATTCAAATCCCTTAAAAAATTATCATATAATGAGATATTTTATTTTGAATTCAAAATATAAAAACTATTTATATATTTTGAATCACAATATATTCCTTTGAGTATCTATAAATAATTAATCATTTATATATTTATTCTTGTAACATGGAAATCAAATAGTCATATAAGATAACAGAGGGACCGATGGAACTATAGTTCTAAGCTCCAATAATATTTGTTAATTAATATAAACTCTTTATATTAAATAACACAATTATTAACTCTAGAGTAATTCCACTAAATACCTAGAGTTGCACTCTTAGAACTATAAAGTATATTTACTCAAAGTAATGTCCATTGATATAGTAATTACATATGTATTAATCTTCCATTAAGATTCGTAATAGAGCTAGGTATAAAATCCGTTAACCTCTCATATTACATCTTTATCATTGACTACCATTAGTTCTTGATTGAATAATTAATTCATAATATTTATGAAATTGCGCGCTAATTATTCAATCCCTAAACTAACAAACAACGGAATCTTGTATTATGGATTTCATTGTATCAATGTTAGCATTCTCAGCTACTCATTTAATTTATTCTCAAATTACAAGGTTTATGTAATGCAACTCATACAAAACTGTACCGAGTAAATCAAAGAATAAATTAAAATGAAATAGGAGTCTACTAAATACAATGAAATAAGATCATACATATATTACCATTATTATGATAAAATTAATTGTTCTTCATTTAACGAATATTATAATAACAATATAATTTCATCTGGTTCAGTCCTATATAATCATATTATATAAAATACAATCACTTTATGTCACTACATATATAGTCGAGATATGATTATACGTCTCAACGAAGTGAACTATATTTATGATTTTATTAATTTGAAGATCCTATACTTCAAATATAAGTTATGGACTAATGTGATTATTTCTTTTTAAATTTAATCTCACATATATGTAAATTTAAAATTGCATAAATAATTAAGGATTTTTCTTTGAATTTATAAAGTATATCGAATAATGCAAACATAAAAATTAATCATAAAATTTATTTATTAATTACAGCAATAAAAATGTTCATAGCATTTGCTTGTTGGGCACATTATTCCCAACAAACACTTCATTCTACGGGTCGACACTTTCTCTAAAGTGTCGACACCCCAAACTCTCGAGTTTCAATCTATTTACCCTAACGGTCGATACTTCCCTCAAAGTATTGATACTTAAAGCTCCATGTTCCCAGGGCAAGGCTTAAAGTGTCAACTGACCATCCATAGTGATCGACATTTGGGCAATTTCCAGCAACGAGAAGTCGTGAAAATCGCTCCCCCTCCCAGATTTTTGCCTCGAAACGGTGACAACACCTGCACACACTTCTAATATACTAATATACACAAAATAATCGGATGGAATTGAGCTTCATTGCTCAAATTCATCCCCAACCTAAAACACTAAACAAAACTCAAAAACAGAGAAGATGAACTCACTAACCTTCGAAGCTCCTTCACAAAAGTCGGTGCATGAACCCTCACGAACGATTCCCTAACCACCAAATATGATGAATCACCCAAAGTCGGATCGCTCTTCTCTCCCTCTCCTTAGCGGCTCCAAGGAAAAAATGGGAATAGGGTTTCCAAAACTTTATTTATCAAACTTTACAGAATTACACTTTAAACCCGCAACTTAAAAAATTTATAAATTTCGCTCAAACTTAATATTAGACAAAAATCATTTAAAAATACTAGTTTTTACAATATCGATAGACTGTTCATTAAAATAGAAAGTTGATTTTCATCACTACTATTGGTCTTTGCCTTTCGAACCCCGAACCGATTGTTCCAATTAGGTTTACAATGATCCAACTGGATGTAGTAGCACAGTTAATCTCTATGTACATCTTCTCAATTTCCAAATACAAATAACGGTTTCTTTTATTTTTATACATTTTGAAACTACTTGAAGAAGTTTAAGGTTCATCCTTTAATGACCCATTTGGCTTCACCACAGAAGAAGTGGTCATAGCTTGATCATCTTCTCCGTCTTCCCTCCCAACATATGTCACATGCAACAATTGCATGAGTGTCACATGAGCTTACACATAATAAAATATATAAAATAAATAAAATAATTATATAAAGTATCCTCAACGTTACTAACATAAATACTCGAACGCATACACTTAAAACTTGAACTTTGTCGGCGTCATTACTATACATCTCTTGTCCACATCCACAGGTACGTTCAAGTGGAACAAGATTTAGAGTCATTTATAGAGTCTCACTGTAACTTCTTACTGTGTGATATAATAAGCATCAATTTACGATAAAACACACGTCATGACTTGGTAAAAGATCACTCAATATTTGTTTATTGCCAAGTACTAGTAAGAATCATATTAGAACATTGTACCAATGCATCAAACTTGAACTTAACTACCATATATCTCTTAGCCACGAGATTGTTTATGACTTCTCGACACTCGTTGTGTCGTCCTGTTAGGTTGATCATTAATTTAATCACCGAGTTCTCGAGTAATTTGAATAACGTTATAGTGTGTCACCGCAACTTCATATCATGTGATGTAATAAGCGACACGTTCATGATAAAACGGGTGTCTTAACTTAGTAAATTATGATGGGATTTTTGTTTAGAGAGTCTTATTTTATGGAGTTAATTTACCTGAGAATTTGGAAAGCCCAAAGTAAGGGCAGCTTTAACGTCAAGCTTCCATGCAAATCCTCCACAGTCCATTCCCCAAACATCACAGGGTACAGTTTTAGAGTACTTGTTGTTCCCCAACTTATATTGCAGCCTTGCTTTGCAGCTGAAAGCTGAAGAAAAGCTCGGAATTCTCTCTTTGATTTCGATCCAAACCTTAATTTTCGTTAATGGGTCTGGTCGGCCGTCGCTTTTCTGGCTCACCATCTTCTTGAAAGCTTCGTTCACCCACTTAACCTGATTCTCACCGTCTGATATGAATGCTGGACACGTGTCCTCATCAAGATTCTTCACCTTCTCCTCGTCTGTACGTCCCAACTCCTCCTGCAAACTCATGCATGGCTCTTTCACGCATTCTACTGTCACCCATGACTCCACCTCCCTCAGATCTGAAGCCTTTATCTCGTCCCTCCCCTTATTTCCAGTTGGATTTCTAGCAACCGTCAGATCTAGACCCCAACGTGATCCACTGGCCGGAGATACTGTCCCGTCAGTTTTCTCCGGCAACAGTTGAAGCGTCTCAGCCGTGCTTTGGTGAACCTCGAGTATCGTTTGCTTCCTCGTTCTGCGTTTAGTATTTCTCTTACTAAACCTAGAGTACTTTCTTTTTCCTCTTCCAGTGGAAATGGCCATGTTCTTATTCTCAATCAGAGACCTGCCAATATTCAAGCCTCCGTTCACCGGCTTCGGTGCAATCGGCCGGAATCTCAGCATCAACGGATCGATCATCGCTTTTGCCTGCTCACCACCGGTGCACCACAGAGTGCACCACTCGGCCCCGCCATCCATGGCGTCGAACTTCTTCCCCAGGCCAAATGATGACTACACCATCTTCCTCTCTCAAGATATCTCTCTCTCTCCAGGTAACTTAGTTCTTACTATCTCTCTCTCTCTTAACCGAACAAAGAAAGGTCGAACAACCATCATGGAGAGCAGAAACAGCGACCGGAGGACACGTGTTTGAAAGAAAGATTAATTCACGAAATTCCATTGGTGGAAAATCGGGGTGGGGCCAGTGACGGAGAAGCACAGAATGTCGCAATAAGATGAGCGGATTCGTCGAATAAAGACCCAATGGGAAGCGGTGAAGTGTCCAGAGCTGCCAAGAGGAAGAGACCACGTGGTTGTCATCGGTGGTTGAAGTGGGAAAACCTTTTGGGAGATTCGAGAAATTGAACACGTGGTTCTCTCTTATTAGTTCATAGTACCTGACATTCAACCTGTCAAAGTACGACCATTTTCTACTTTGGACGCGTGGTACCGACCACTGAGTTCAGTAAATTCCCTCTCTCAAGTTACACTTCGCCAATAATTAACGCAGAAAATTATAGATACCTAGTTTTAGGTGACAAATTATTTTAAAATAAAAATTACGGATACATGATAAATTCACTAATCAAAAATTAATATATAATTAAATTTTACGATTCAAACATCGTAAAAACATAAAACCTTAAATATTGATGTATACGGGTTGATCCGACCCAACTATAATGCGAGTAACACTAAACTCTAATAATGTAATAAAATTACGAAGAACTATAGTAAATAATATGGTTGTTTAGCTCGCTCCAACAGTTAGACTCGAAGCTTAGCAATTTAAGTTGTATGAGTCAGTATAACTGGATTTTATTAGACGGTGAACTCCATTGGTCTCTATCCCTGTTTCTCGTCAAACTTTGAATCTTGGGGAGCTGAATGGAGAAAAAAAGTGATGGAGAAAACCCTAAAGCTCTCAAATTCAGACTTGGTGGGAATGGAGTAGAGAGATTGAGAAGATCTGAGATTGAGGTCTGGATCAGGTGTTTTCGTTAAGATCTATGAGGTAGGTTTGATAATCGAGCAGAGAGAAGGATCTTTTTACACTTGATTGGTTCTAAATTAACGTAGGAAAATAAATCTGCGTTTGGATTGTTCTTGTGTGTTTAGTGACTAATAATTTTACTATTGCAAAAAAAGTTACTCCAACTTCAACCCCAGAAAAAAAATAAGACAGTGATAGCAAAAAATAAACTAGAATTAGAGAATTCTTTCAATTTAAACTCCGAACTTTATTTTTTAACAAAATAAACCCTAAATTATGAACATAATTCTCGCTGTTACTTTTTCTGGCACATGCGCAATAAAAACTACTGCCAAAGTTGATTAATCATACCCGATTGACAAAAACAAAACTGATTTGCATAACCAATTTAGTGAACCAATTCCGAAACCGAATCACACTCCATTCACCTGCCCTAAAAACAAATGTTACACTTAACTTGGTTTATCTTGTACATACAAGTAATTTTCGGCACAAACAAGTAACACCCGACATTTTCGATCGTGTAATTGTCCCTAAAATCTGTTGTACAAAATAAATTCGCTATAAATGCAATGTATATTTTATTAGAATTTGGACGCCGAGAATTTTAAAGTTTAACGAAATAGAGCGAAACGAGGGAGTTAAAATGTACGAGATTTTAAGCCGGAATAACGAAACTTAACCATGAAGCAACCCCTAAACCTATAATCAAACATCTCTCTCTCTCTCTCTCTCTCTCTCTCTCTCTCTCTCTCTCTCTCTCTCCACGTTAAACACTCACCAGAAATTCTCCAAGCGACGCCGAACTCTCCACGTGATGCTGACGATGATTTTCAGCGATGCCAAGCTCTGATTTTCTTCCGTTTTCTTCATTTAAGGTAAGCCTCTACGTTAGTTGATGAGTTTAGGCTAATCATACGTTGATTTCGGTGGATAGTTTTAGGGTTGGGGTTTTAGAAATTCATCAAATTCATGCTAATGCATAATAGAACGTTGTTTAAGGGTTCGAATGGATAAACTAAGGGGAAACTAAGCACGTTTTATAGAAAATGGATTTTCGGCTTAAAAATCGGCACTAACAGGGCACCCACGAATTTTGAAATTCTGCTATTATTTTGGGTCTTCTTTTTATACATTGACGATTCTATGTAAATCTAGACGTAATAAGCTTTCTGAAACATGTTGAATAGTAAAAAACAGATAAGAATCGAGGAAGTTACGACCATTCGAAAATTGGACCTAGAACGGTTGTGAAATCTGATTTTTCGGTTTGTGTTATCAAGTTTTCCAAATATGAAATTGGTTTAAGCTAGTTGAATGGATTTGGACTACGTTTTGCTTAGTTATTAGTTAGCCCTTACGTGATTTAAATAACAGTCCGAATACGTATGTTATAGGTCTGTAAGGCACCAAGGAAGAACGCTCAAGGTTTTCTAAACTCAACAGACCTCAGGTAAGTTCGTATGCATGTGTTTGGCCTTTAAGGCCTACATCACAGAGGTACTAGGTTTTACGCTTTATGGGGTACGTTGACGGGTAGATAAGTTGTCGAATGCGTTTTAGGTTAAGAATGTTTGCTTTATGTTATCGTCTTGATGAACTGTCGATATTTATGCCTTGAGGATCTGTCTTTTAGTTATTTTATGTTTTATGCACAATATATGTTCATGCATCAAGTTTTCAAGAAAGTCATGCAAAACATTTTATGCACATGTTTTAAAGTAAGAAAGATAAAAATATAAATGTAAAGTGCGGTTAAGTATGGGACGGGGACTAACATATGTTTTGTCCTTCTCTGGGACTAATGTCAAAAACTGTCCTCGCCGCAGACAAACATGTTATTTTATTCTTCCCTGGGACAAGGCAAAAATTACTGACCCACGTCATGTACGTAATGTCTCTCACTCCCCTATAAGCCTCACTTATACCAACATATTCACTTGAACGTAAATGTAAAGTATGTTCATGTTTTGAAACGTTCATGCATAGCACATGCATTTTTTGCATTTATATGATTTAACTGAGCTTTATGCTCATTAGTTAAACTCTATGATATAGGTACGGATCGTACAGATGAAAACTCAGAGCCTCAGGTCGATGTATAGGTGCAGTTGAATGGACAAGCTTGCGGGGTTGGTTGTGGCAGTCAGACGAATTTTGACCCGTGGGTGAAGTCTTGAGGTCTATGTTACGTTTTTTTGTAAAGTCTTTTTGGATTTGGGATAATGTGTTAAGTCTTTTAGATGTACAGTTAGTTTTTAATTTGAAAGAAAAGAAGACTGGAAGTGTTTTGGGATTTTAGGTTATACATGGATATGTTCGGCTTTTATAGTCATCCATGCAGTTTGTTTTCGTAAATTCCACTACGTTTTCAAACACGTTTTTGAGTTACGTTTTTTAGTCGTGTTTTTGTGGTTTTGAAGTATTTTACATTTGAAGAGGTTGGAAGGGGTTTTAGGTAAGTTTAGAAGGGATTGTAGGTGAAAGGAACGAAGAAAAGATGAAAAGTAGAAAAAAAAAATAGTGAATTATTGTGTGAACAATACTGTAGCAGTACTGTTCACTCGGCCAAAACAAAAACAGACCCTTAGCCAATCGATCAGCTACTGTAGCCGATTGATCAGCATAGTACTGTAGCTACAGTACTGTTAAAAAAAATTGGTTTTAAACATGTTTCAATCCGACGTTTTACGATACTTCCCAAACGCATTTTTTAACGTTTTCCCACGTATTTCAAATGACTTAAACGACCCAAAAACCGAGTCAACGTTTTACCAAAAATGATTTTAGCTTCCATTATAAGTTGTACGAAAACAAAAAAAAAAATTATGTCAAAAAGTCAAGTCTAAGTAAAGTCAAGTCCCGTGGCGGCCCTACGGGATTTGGGTCGTTACAAGTAGTGTTATCAGAGCACCCGGGTTTTAAAAGCGGTTCTGTAGACTGTCTGACTGTACAACCCGCCACGTGAGATCACTTCAACAACTGTAAGTATTTAAGTTTAAGTTAAAGTTTGAGTTAATTATTAAGTTATTAAATATGCAGGAATTTCAATATGCCGAGAGAACCAAGAAGAGAAATGGACGCCAGAGATAGCACTATCGATCGACTGATGTCTCTGGTGGAAATGCAATCCCAGTTACTGGTTGGGATGATGGATAGAAATGACCAGGATAATGGAAACAACAACAACCACGCGAATGCTCCACGCAATACTAGTGGAGAAAGGTTTCGGCAGCTCCAACCGCCAATGTTCGACGGACCCAGCTCACCTCGAGGATTGGATTCGGATGATAGAAAGAATGTTTAACTATGCGGAGGTGGAAGAAAACAGGAAGGTTGCATGTTCCGTATTCCACCTCACCAATGATGCGGGGTTTTGGTAGGACACTAATCAGACGACTACTGCGGTAGTAGAGATGAATTGAGACGGATTCAAAAGAGTTTTCTACGAGAAGTATTTCGACAGTAGTGTGAGGAAGAGCAAAATGATTGAATTCATTCAACTATGACAATATGGATCGGTGGCCGAATACGTCCGCAAATTCGAGTCGCTTTCCCGCTATGCTACCCACTTGGTGGACACTGAGAAGAATAAGGTACATCAGTTCGTCCAGGGGCTGAAGATGGATATTTTACAAGGAGTTACGATGGCGGGATTCGATGAGGCGCCGTATACCAAAGTAGTGGACAAGGCTTTACAATTAGAGGCCTTGGAGATAAAATTTCAGAAACAGAGGGAGCCACCAAAGAGGTTCTTTCAGGAAGTTCCCCAACAATAACAATAACAACAACAACAACAACAACAACAACAACAACAACAACAAAGAAATAGTGGGTGCCAACCACAACAGTAATAGAACAAGGGCGTGAAGAGGCCTAATGAAACAGCTGCTAACCAAGACAAAGAAAAGAGACCACAGGGAGCTCCTTAACTTCCTGTATGTCCGCTGTGCCAGAGGAGTCATACTGGGGAATGCAAGCTCTACACCGGCCATTGCTTCAGATGTGACAAGGAGGGCCATCATATTAGAGATTGCCCAATGCCAGACAGAAGGCCGAACCGGGCTACCCCAAGAGTATTTGCGATGATTGATGATGATGATGACGCACAACATACAGTTATCATAGGTACAATTCTGATTTGTAATGCACCTGCCTATACATTGCTAGATACGGGGGCCACACACTCATTTATAGCAAGAGACTTTGTGGTTAGGGAGAATTTATCGTTTGTGCCGTCAGATCAACCCTATAGTGTCATGTTGCGGTCTGGACAATCTATGCACTCAGATCAAGCAGTGCAAGGCGATGTTGTATCTATAGGAGACCAGCAATTATATGCAAATCATATCATCCTTGGTATGAAAGGATACGATGTAATTATGGGAATGGACTGGCTATTTAGACACCATGCCACCATTGACTGCAGGTCCAAAATTGTACGTTTTAGACGACCGAATGAGAAGGAGTTTTCTTAGCAGGCTATACCGAAGAGACATAGAATGTCTCTTGTATCCTTAATGGAAGCTCAACATCTGATTAGATCAGGATGTGTATGATTTTTAGCCTACGTGGTGGATACACAAAAGCAAGGTGAGGAAGGACTTCAAGATATTCCGGTAGTTCGAAACTTCCCAGAGGTTTTCTTATATGACTTACCGGGATTGCCACCGGATCGCGAAATAGAGTTCGAAATTGAGGTATGTCCTGGTGCTGAACCAGTATCGAAGAACCCGTACCGTATGGCGCCAATAGAATTGAAGGAGTTGTAAGCTCAATTAAAGGAATTAGTGGACAAGAGCTTTATACGCCCTAGTTTCTCTTCGTGGAGCGCACCAGTCCTATTCGTTAAGAAGAAGGATGGATCTCTGTGCATGTGTATTGACTACCAAGAGCTGAATAAGTTGACTATCAAGAATAAGTACCCATTGTTTGATAACTCTTAAATTAGAGTTATTTTATACTCTTTTTAATTGATATAACTTGAACGATTTGAGTGAATGTAAAAAACAATTGATGAAATTTATTGAAATTGCTGCAGGATGGTGCAACATCAAAAGATTAGTTGAATTTAATGTATTTCATGCATATTCTCGGAAAAACAAGCAGATTTGTATCACTAATTCGAATTTTATATTTATATTTGAATGCAGATTTATTAGCGGGAAAATACAAAAAGGGAAGATTGGCATTTTAATAAAAAAGCAAATTAAAATGATGAAGATTATGAAGAGAGAGAAAATAAAATCACTAAAGGAGATTATTTTTACCAAAAATAATCGACAGAAAACATGGAAAGAAAAGAGGATTTGGCTGCTGAAATACAGAGTGAAGAGGGGGACTTAAAAGAAGAGTTATAGAGGAAGAAAATACGACATACTACGCACTGATACGAACCAAGATAGGTCCAAGCCCAATGTCAAAGACAATAATCCATCTAACAAAGGAGGCCCTAATGTGAATCAAGGTGCGACCAAACTCAAGTCCAAAGACAAACATCAATGTCAAAATATTGTAGTTCTTCATGGAGAAACATGTTTTACGGAGATCAACATCTTCAATTCAGCATCCCCTTACATTATGACATTCTTCAAGGTGAGGCATAAATGGAGGATCAAGCACACGTTCAAAGATTATTGGATTACTTCTCAAAGGTTTCTATAGTGGGCTGGATCACGTAATTATAGAAAGTTTCTTAATTATAGTTTTAGAAAGTTTCTTAATTATAGTTTTAGAAAGCTTTCCTAATCAAATGATACGAACCAAGATAGGTCCAAGCCCAATGTCAAAGACAATAATCCATCTAACAAAGGAGGCCCTAATGTGAATCAAGGTGCGACCAATTGAAGGTCAAGGCTGAGGATATTCCAAAGACTGCTTTCAGGACCCGCTATGGCCATTATGAATTTTTGGTGATGTCGTTCGGATTGACAAATGCCCTGGCGGCGTTTATGGATTTGATGAACAAGATATTTCAGGATTTTCTTGACAAGTTTGTAATCGTTTTTATTGACGATATCCTGGTCTATTCTCAGAATGAAGAGGATCATAAGGAGCACCTGAATGTAGTACTATCAACTTTGAGGCAGCACCAGTTGTATGCCAAGCTGTCGAAGTGTGAATTCTAGATGGACAGAATTAATTTTTTAGGCCACGTTATTTCTGAAGAGGGTATTTCAGTGGACCCGACTAAGATTCAGGCTGTAAAAGAATGACCACGGCCAAGAAATGCCAGCGAGGTGCGAAGTTTCATTGGGTTAGTTGGCTATTACAGGAAATTTATTGAGAGATTTTTCATAATAGCAAAGCTTTTGACGAGCTTAACGAAGAAAGATATCAAGTATAAGTGGTCTGAAGCTTGCGAAGAGAGTTTTCAGACATTGAAACAGAAGTTGACTACGACTCCATTGTTAATATTGCCGGTGGAAGATGGCAAATTCAACGTATACTGCGACGCTTTAAAAATTGGTTTGGGATGCGTATTAATGAAAGATGGACAAGTGGTAGCTTACGCGTTCAGACAATTGAAGAGTTATGAGCAGAACTACCCTACTCACGATCTGGAGTTAGCGGCAGTTGTTTTTGCGTTGAAAATATGGAGACACCACTTATATGAACAACAATGCGAGGTATTTTTGGATCAGAACAGTCTGAAATACATTTTTACTCAGAAGGAGTTGAATATGAGGCAGAGACGATTGTTAGAATTTGTGAAGGACTATGACATCGAAATTAAGTATCACCCCGAAAAAGCTAACTTTGTTGCTGATGCATTGAGTGGAATGTCAACTACGATGCAGCCAGCAGCTATGTCAACTATGTCAGTGCCTCTAAGAATAGAAATTCAGAAGTTCGAGTTAGAAATGGTTTCAGAATTATCAGCCGTATTGGCGGATCTGACAATACGGCCAACCATTTTGGACCAGATAAAGGAAGCTCAAAAGATAGATTCAAAGGAGAAAACTGATATGTTGAGCAAGTTAGCAGATGCCTCGTTCGACTTCAGCTATTCAGAAGATGATATTCTAAAGTATAGGAATAGGTGGTACGTTCCGAAAGATGAAGAGCTACGGAAGAAGATTTTATCAGAGGCTCATTCGTTTTCATTCTCTGTACACCCAGGAAATACTAAGATGTATAGAGATTTGAAATTGCACTTCTGGTGGCCAAATATGAAGAATGAGGTCGCCAAGTATGTAGAATCATGTATGGTCTGCCAGCAAGTTAAAGCTGAACACCAAAGACCAGGTGGAACTCTTAAGCCTCTACCAATTCCCGAATGGAAATGGAAAAATATTACTATGGACTTTATTGTCGGCTTGCTGAGAACAGTTAGGGGACACAATAGTATATGGGTCATCGTAGACAGATTAACGAAGTCGGTCTATTTTTTGCCTGTGAAGACAACTTTCTCTATGGACCAATACACGGAGTTGTATGTAAGAGAGATTATCAAGTTGCATGAAATACCGGTGTCAATTATTTTTTACTGGGATCCTAGGTTTACTTCAAGATTTTGGAAAAGTCTGCAAAGTTTATTGGGTACCATGTTTAATTTCAGCATGGTATTTCATCCACAGACCGATGGACAGTCTGAGAGAACGATTCAAATATTGAAAGATATGTTAAGATCGTGCGTGTTGGAATTTCAGGCTTCATTGAGCAAGTTTTTACTGTTAGTGGAGTTCTCTTACAACAATAGCTACCAAGCTACGATCGGTATGGCTCCATATAAAGCTCTTTACGGTAGAAAGTGCAGATCTCCCTTATGTTGGGATGAAGTTGGAGATGCAAGACTTGTCGGCCCTGAGATTTTACAGCAGATGTCTGAGAAAGTGGCTATTGTCAGACAAAGAATTGAAACTGCTAAGAGTCGGCAGAAAAGTTATGCAGACAAGAGAAGAAGAGACTTGAAATTCGCAGCAGGCGATGAAGTATTTCTTAACGTGTCGCCGTTCAAAGGCGTGATGCGATTTGGTAAGAAAGGGAAGCTCAGTCCAAGGTTCGTAGGACCATTTCCTATCTTGAAGAAAATAGGAAGCACAGCTTACAGACTGCAGCTACCTTTCTCTATGAATGGAGTTCACAGCGTTTTTCACGTATCCATCCTGAGGAAATGTGTGCGTGATCCTACTCAGATCATGGAACCAGTGAACCTAGAGATCCAACCAACGATGACCTATGAGGAAAGATGATGTAGTCAAAGGAGCAACCAAGGACAATCAAGAAGCAATAGGGAGCCAAGATCCATTGATGAACATAGGAGGACCAATGTCGAGATCAAGAATAAAGAAAATAAACAAAAGACTACAAATTTTAATTAAAGACATCTAAGAAAATGATTGGAAAAAAAGCTCAGAACGAAGCCCAAAATGTAAGAGATGTCTCAAAAATAAATACTTCTTACATGGTCACCCAATATGGCACTACTCTAGCCCAAGAGGATTTAACTACAAAGTTCTTACAAGTGCCATACCATTGGGCTAGGCCCACAATCTGAATTAAACTTGGGGCTCATGCTACTTAAACCTAATTGCCGCAACCACCATCCACTTGCACTACTTTCCAAATCACAATCTTTTTTTTCTTGTTTTTAGAAACTTTTCTATTATCTAATTAGGATATTTTGATTATTTCTAATTATGTTATTACCTTATTAGATTTATCCTTTTGCCTATTTAAGGGAGGCTTGTAATAGATTTTAGGGACTTTTTGAATGAATTGATTTTTATGAAGCTTTGCTTTAAGGTGAGATCCTTATAACTCTCTTCTTAAGTTCTTGGATTAGAACTTGATCTTCTTCAAGTGTATTCTTGAAAGATCGAACTTGATAACTTAGGTTCAACCAACGAGTTTAGTTCGGGTCTAGCTACTTTTCTGATAACTTCGGTTCCATCGCTATCTATCGATTGGGGTCAAGTTCCTTCTTCTTGTTCTTTCGAATCAATAAAGACATTATTCCCTTTGAATTCTGCATTACGTGTTGGGTCTAAGATCTCTAATATCTTAGGTTCATATCATTTGGTATCAGAGCGAAGGTTCTTCGATTCAGAGAAGCTATCTTTATCGTTCTCGTTATTTTCTTTGTCTATTCTCCACAAAACTTTTTGATTCTTAAACTTTCGTTTTAGTTCAAAAAAAAAAAATTTGAAAATTCAAAAAAAAAAATATTCCGAAAATTCAAAAAAAAAAAAAAAATCATGAGAATACCTCATTAGTATCGAGGACTCACAATCGGATACTATTCAAGCTTCACAAAAACGTTATATCCAGAGATCGATTCTAACAAACACCTTTAGTGGTTTGACTTTAATCTATTCTCGAAAGTTAGATTTTAAGTTTAAAAGTTTGAAATTTTCACGTTGCACTTGTTGGATTGCATCTTGATTGGGTTCTAAATTTAAAAACATAAAGAAGAGATTGACTAGTAAAAGGCAAGAGTGTGAGATTATCTTATAAAAGCCAAAATTTTGAGTGAAACACAAGTGGAGTGACATTGAACGAGTGTAAACACGTGAGGGAGAGGAGAAGTCCATTTAAATTTCTGCATTTCAATTCAGTTATTTAAATTTCTGTATTTCAATTGAGTCATTTAAATTTTTGCATTTCAATTCAATCATTTGAATTTCTGCATTTCAATTCAGTCATTTAAATTTTCGCATTTCAATTCAATCATTTAGATTTCTGCAAATTTAAATTTTGCAATTTACCTTTTACGTTATTTATTTAAAAAAAAATCATAATCATGAGAGGAGAGGAGAATGAGATTGACATAAGGATGTTCATAAGGGCCATACACGATCAATACGAGGCTCTTAATCAAAGGATGGAACGTTTGGAAATACCATCACCTACAAATCATCGTGGACGAAAATTTGACAACTTCTATGATCACGATGAAAAACCAAACCGAAAGGAAAGATATGATAGGAACGATCGAGAGGATGGAGATCTTAGCAATATCAAGGTCAACATCCCAACCTTCCAAGGGAAAAGTGATCCCGAAGCCTATTTGGAATGGGAAAGGAAAGTCGATTCTTTACTCGAGTATCAAAATTACACGGAGGAAAAAAATGTCAGGTTGGTCACAATGGAGTTCACCGATTATGCTAGCATCTGGTGGGATCAACTAGTCAAAACCCGGAGACGAAATGGAGAAACCCCAACCCGCACATGGGAAAGTGTAAAAACAATCATGAGAAAAAGGTACGTCCCAACATATTACTATAAGGATTTGTGTCGGAAACTTCAAAGCCTTACTCAAGGATATAAAAGTGTGGAGGAATATTATAAAGAAATGAAGATGGCCATAATAAAAGCCGACGTTAACAAGGATGGAGAAGCCACGATGGCAAGGTTTGTGGGAGAACTTAATCGAGAGATTGCCGACATAGTAGATTTGTAACACTATTTGGACATGGAGGAATTACTATACAAGGCAATCAAAATCGAACGAAAACTAAATGCCAAGAAAAGTGCAAAAGTAAACACGGCGTCAAATAGTTCGTGGAAACCAAATTGGAAAGGAGAAAAGCCAAACCCGAGGGAGGACTACAAAGGAAAAGTCGTGGCAGATAACTTCACCTAAAAGAAAGAGCGAGGTTCCAACACTAACTCGGACTAGAGAAGTCAAGTGTTTTCGATGCCAAGGATTTGGGCACATCGCATCGAATTGTCCCAATAAGCGTGCGATGATCTTCTCAGAGAATGGCGATATAGAAAGTGTAAGTTCAAGCGATAACAAGATGCCATCACTCGAAGATTGTAGTGATGTAGATGTGGAGGAGCCGGTTAAAGGAGATTTATTAGTCACAAGGAGAGCGTTAAGTGTACAAATTAAGGAGGACGACGACAAAGCCCAAAGGGAAAACATCTTTCATACTAGGTGTCATGTCAACAACAAGGTATGTAGCATGATCATCGATAGCGGAAGTTGCACAAACGTGGCTAGTATGTTATTGGTCCAAAAGTTAAATTTGAAAACCAAACGACATCCAAAGCCGTACAAATTGCAATGGTTGAGCGATTGTGGCGAAATTAGAGTAACAAGACAAGTAAACATTGCATTATCAATTGGGAAGTACAAAGATGAGATTTTGTGTGACGTAGTGCCAATGCAAGCAACTCACATCCTATTGGGGAGACCATGACAATATGATAGAACGGTTAAGCATAACGGCTATAAAAATGAGTATTCGCTTACTCAAAATAGGAGGTTGGTAATACTAAAACCATTACCACCGTGGGAAGCAAGCTTAGATCAAAAGAGGATTGCCAAAGAGATCCAAAATGACAAAAACTTAGATGAAAAAGGTGGGAAAAATGACAAAATTGGTGTAGTAAAAAATTCAAGCGTGAAAGAAGAGAAGAAAAAAGGCGAAAAAGAAAAAGGAGACAAAAAAGCCGATGAGA
Source organism: Begonia masoniana (assembly GCA_022432975.1). Classification (NCBI taxonomy): domain Eukaryota; kingdom Viridiplantae; phylum Streptophyta; class Magnoliopsida; order Cucurbitales; family Begoniaceae; genus Begonia; species Begonia masoniana. The sequence continues at coordinate 25,982,411 of CM039515.1, read as the reverse complement.
GAAAAACCATAAATAAAGAAAGCAAAAAAGGCAAAGAGGAAGAAAAGAAATTGGAGGAAGGGAGAAGAAACGAGGAAGAAGAGAGAAAAAAGAGTGAACTTGTGAGGAAAGGAAAGGAGATGATTTTGTTACTCTACAAAGATGTTTATTTTTCTACTAACGAACTAACGAATTCTCTTTCCATAAGCGTTACCTCTCTTTTGCAGGAATTTGAGGTCATATTTCCAGAAGAATTACCTAAAGGAGTTCCCCCGCTTAGGGGAATCGAGCATTAAATCGATTTCATCCCAGGAGCGACGATCCCAAATCGACCCGCGTATCGAGCAAATCCAGAGGAAACCAAGGAAAATCAAAGACAAGTAGATTAGTTGGTAGACAAAGGCCTAGTGAAGGAGAGTCTTAGCCCGTGCTCGATTCCGGTCATATTGGTTCCGAAAAAAGACGGCACCTGGAGAATGTGCGTCGATTGCCGAGCGGTAAATAAAATTACGGTAAAGTATCGACACCCTATTCCTCGCCTTGATGATATGCTTGATGAACTGTATGGTGCATGTATGTTTTCAAAAATTGATTTAAAGAACGGATATTATCAGATTCGCATGAAACAAGGAGATAATTGGAAAACAGCTTTTAAAACAAAATATGGTCTTTATGAATGGTTGGTTATGCCATTTGGATTATCTAATGCACTGAGCACGTTTATGAGATTGATGAATCATGTTTTAAGGCAATTTATTGAAAAATTTGTTGTGGTCTACTTTGATGATATTTTAGTGTATAGTAAGTCACTTGACGAACATGTTAAGCATTTGAGATCCGTATTTAGTGTGTTAAAATCGAATCTATTGTATGTTAATATTAAAAAGTGTACCTTTTGCATGGATGATGACTCTTATTTTAGAGTCATTTTATGCAAATTTTACATAAGAAAACTTATATGAATTGAGTGATTGCAATAATAAATGGGTATGAATTATTACAATTGCCATGTAATGCTACAATATTAGTGTTTTTATTCAATTTGATGTATTTAATGCCAATTCTCTATTAAAAACACATTTTTCTCTTGAAATCAAATTTTATATTTTCATAATTGAATGTTATTTTTATAGTGGGAAATTCGAATTCAAATGCTGAGATTTATGGAGAGAAAGTGAAGGCAAGAATCAAGGAAGAGAAATTTGGAAAGAAGAAAAGAGGAGAAGACACATGGCATACAAAAGAGGACAAAAAGGAAGGAAATCCAATTAGAAGAAGAAGAATTTGAAGGATGAAACACGTGGAAAGAGAAGCCAATTGGAGAGAGAGAAAAAAGCAACATTCTGGAAAGCTAAATAAAAAGGAAAACAATTAAAGATAATGGAGATTGGAGAGAGAAAGAGAAGATTGCATGGAGAATTAAAGGAGATATTTTTTAAAAGGAATTTCGGTACAACTCCTTACGTGGAGAGAAGAGTAGATCCAGGGGGGCATATTTTAATATATTTTTCTTGGAGATATGAAGGATTCGGGGTAACGCCTGTGTAACGACCCCAACCCCGTAGGGCCGTCACAGGACTTGACTTTACATTGACATAAACTTTCACCTAAGCCCTCGTGTCTTCACATAAAATTTTTCTTTTTCACTCGACACTATAAAATAAAACGAACCTAGACAATTGACTTACCTCTAACAACCTTTAAGGTTTAACTTTGACTTAAACATTTTGAGCGTAAAACATTTCGACTTTTAAAACATTTAAAACTAGACTAAAACCATTAATAACTTAAAACAAATAAAACATTTAAAACAATTAAAGTAAGATCAATTAAAACAAAACACTAATATAACCTATACTTTCAAGAAAACAAACTGCGTGGATCGCTCTAAAAATCGAGCGTATCCTTACCTGTTTTAAAATAACCAAACAGTTTAAAATACCCAAACAGTTCCAGTATATTCTCCAAAAATAAAGACTTCACATCTTAGACATTCTACTACCACATAATACACATCAAAGACTCTACTTTCATACGTTTTTCTATCAAATCATCCGATCTACATACGTAACATTTTCATACTTTCATCCATCATGATTCTATACACATACATAGACACTTCCATTCACTTTCTTAATCAAAATACTTTCTTAATCAAAATGACACTTAAACATTTCCAAAACAACACATCCACATACTAACCATAGACACCTACTAACCACGGTCGGAATCGCCCTAACAATGTTGCCGGGTTGCCACCATAGTCGTACTCCTCCAACTGCGTCCATGATCCTAGCATGCTCATGAAATCTCACCGTACCTGTTCTTCAGCACCTACATCACAGAACTCAAACTATAAGCCTAATGCTTAGCAAGTAGTGACTATATGAATTTAAAACATTTTACCTAACATATGCAGTTTCTACTGTTTCGTTTCTGTCTTATTCTTTCACATTCTTTATCTTATTATTGGGTGCTTCTTTACGTGCTAGATCAAGGTGACACACCTCACGGTCCACCTCACGGGACGGCCAACCTCGACCTAGAAAAGTGACACACCTCATGGTCCACCTCTCGGGACGGCCACTCACGTAAAGCGGGGGAAAAGGAGGCACACCTCACGGTCCACCTCACGGGACGGCCAACCTCAACCCCACCTTCCGTGGTCTTTCTTACGTACTTTATCGTTTCGTTCTCAACATTTCACATCCTACTGTATCATTTTGTAAAAGCATGGAAATTCGTTTTCGTTTCGTTTTCGTATCGTAAAACCATGATGCGTGCTCTACTATACATAAAAACATAAAACACACATGCATACAAACCTACCGAACTGTGATGTAGGCCCGTAGGCAAATGCACTTACGTACACTACTTACTTGACGTCCTTAGCAATTTATTTGAATTCTGACTCTTAACCGTGGAACCTGAAAAACCTAACATATCAAAACATTGCATTAGAACTCGCTCGGCATAACTAAACTCTTATTTTCTTAAAAACATCTTAAACTACTATTTATAGCTTAATCTAACTAAAATCTAACTAAACGGGCCACAATTTCGGGTTCGGTAAAAACCGACCTAAAACTTCGAACGCGCGTAACTTTCGCGTCGGTTATCGGAATCGAACGATTCCAGCGGCCACGTACTCCTCTAATAACCTATTTTAATCTGCCAAAAGGAATTCTAAAACAAATACCCGGAACCAGGTCAAAAATCACAAAACCCGAAACTGCCCTTTTTCCCAAAATTTCACTTTTTCAATTTTTCATCAAAACTCTCTCAATTCCTCACTAATCTATCCTCCTAACATCCAATTAACATAAACTAACCTAAAAATCGGAGTTCCAATTCAGAAAACCCTAAGCCCCAATTCGGGCTTCACTGTTTTCAGCTCACATTGAGCTCAACACGGTCGATCAACGATAGCCGGCCCTAGGGTTGGCAAACCCGCGCCGGAGACAACACATTTTGGCCGGTGGTCGGAGCTCAATCGAGCTCGACACCTACGGCCATGAACAGACCCGAAAACCGAACCAAAACAGGGAGAAACCGAGCCTTACCGGTCGGGTTGCGCGCGGAGTCGGCCGGAGGTCGCACGCCGCCGTCGTCTGGCCGGAGAGGGGCGGAAGTCGCCGGCGTTCGTCGTTCGTCGGAGGGTCGCGCTCCCTTCGTCTCCCCTGCTCTCTCTCGGTGTCGCGAGCAACACGAACGACAGAATGGTTATTCTGTTGTTCGATTATATTTATTTTTTTATTTTTTTTTTTAAAACTATAATAATAATAATAATAATCTAATATTAATTCTATGCTTAATTCTTTAATTAGTCTATCAATTCGGTTTTTTCGTAATTTCCTTATTTCTCCAAATATTCCAATTTAATATTAGAGTTCTAACAAAACTCACCGTTTCCAAAACGGACTTATTTTGCTATTTTTACAAATTAATATACTAAAAGGTTAAAACGGGAACTCTAATATTACTTTTCTCGATTTTGGTTTCTAAAATTTCACTTATTCCACTAAAAATTTCCCGTAAATTTCTAGGGCTCTAAGGAAACATCCCGCTCAAGAAAATACTTTAATTTGCTATTTACGAAAATTATCTAAGAAATTAGAAAATCCTAAAATTTGAAAATCCGGGCGTTACAGCCTGAGAGAAGCAAGGAGAGGACTTTGGAGGCGACAAAGAAGCTCTGGAACCAGAGAAGAACCCTAGAGCGCCATTTCTGGATTTCTCTTCTTCTCCTTCTTCTATTACTTTTATTGCATTATTTTTTTTTATACATAATTGTTTTAGTTTATTTTTAATTATGTCTAGTAGCTAAACTTTTTATCTTGGTTAGGACGGTAGTATTCGTTACGGTTTTTGATTGATCTATGAATGCTACGTATTTTTCATTGAATGATTTCTCATGATTTGAACTGCTTAATTCAATTTATGTCGATAGACAATTTTGATTTCACATATTCTTATTGTATCGATAGGTAAATAGGAATTAAAGATGCATGAGAAATTGAATAGATTAAAAGTGTTGCAAAATAGCTAACATTAATCTATTTGGCATTTAAGAATAGGTTCACAAGAAAATTCAGATTAAGTTTTTGTCTTTTTAAAATCGAAAAGAAAATTCTAAAACGAATTTATCTAGGCAATTCAACGGAACCCTAGAAATATAAAACTGTTCTATGATTAATACTGTAGCATTGCTAGTGCATTTTTGTTTGGAAACAATAATAATAATAATAATAATAATAATAATAATAATAATAATAATAATAATAATAATAATAATAATAATAATAATAATAATAATAATAATAATAATAATAATAATAATAATAATAATAATAATAATAATAATAATAATAATAATAATAATAATAATAATAATAATAATAATAATAATAATAATAATAATAATAATAATAATAATAATAATAATAATAATAATAATAATAATAATAATAATAATAATAATAATAATAATAATAATAATAATAATAATAATAATAATAATAATAATAATAATAATAATAATAATAATAATAATAATAATAATAATAATAATAATAATAATAATAATAATAATAATAATAATAATAATAATAATAATAATAATAATAATAATAATAATAATAATAATAATAATAATAATAATAATAATAATAATAATAATAATAATAATAATAATAATAATAATAATAATAATAATAATAATAATAATAATAATAATAATAATAATAATAATAATAATAATAATAATAATAATAATAATAATAATAATAATAATAATAATAATAATAATAATAATAATAATAATAATAATAATAATAATAATAATAATAATAATAATAATAATAATAATAATAATAATAATAATAATAATAATAATAATAATAATAATAATAATAATAATAATAATAATAATAATAATAATAATAATAATAATAATAATAATAATAATAATAATAATAATAATAATAATAATAATAATAATAATAATAATAATAATAATAATAATAATAATAATAATAATAATAATAATAATAATAATAATAATAATAATAATAATAATAATAATAATAATAATAATAATAATAATAATAATAATAATAATAATAATAATAATAATAATAATAATAATAATAATAATAATAATAATAATAATAATAATAATAATAATAATAATAATAATAATAATAATAATAATAATAATAATAATAATAATAATTGCTGTTCTATGATTAATACTGTAGCATTGCTAGTGCATTTTTGTTTGGATTCGTGATATTCCTCGTCTAATTCAATTCATATCGACAGATAGTTTGATGTTTCATGTTTATATTTTATCGACAGGTAAATATAAATGTTAAGATGCACGATTGATTAATTGGATTAATACGTTACAAAGTAGTTAACGTTAATTCGATTGGCGATAAGAATAGAGCATATAGAAAATTCAATATTAGTTACATTCATTCAAAGTCGAAGGAAATTCTAATTTGAATTTATCTAGGCAATTCGAAAGAATCCTAGAATTATTTAATTCTTGCTGTTCTTAGACAATGCTGCAGAGCATTACCATAGCATCAGTGTAAAATTCTTGTAACGAAGAAATCGATCCTAGCCAAGGCCTTCTTTTATTATTTTTACCTCGTTTATTCTGATTTACTTTATTTCATCGCAATTCTGATTTTATTTATATTTATTTTCATCCATCATTTTAATATTTTTATAAGATTTTTATAGCGATTAATTCAATTAACATTATCCTCGTGGGATCGATACTTTACTTACTCATTACTTCGTTAGCGACACGTGCACTTGCGTGTAAGTGTGTAAAATCACTAACAATGGAATCCGTAGTTTTCCTCGGTTTTGTAGTTAGCTCAAAGGGAGTATCCGTGGATGAGGAAAAGGTAAGAGCAATCAATGAATGGCCCACACCAAAGAATGCAAATGAGGTACGTAGCTTTCACGGCTTGGCTAGCTTTTATAGGAGATTTGTGAAAGACTTTAGCACTATTGCGGCACCTATGAATGAATTAGTTAAAAAGAATGTTGAATTTAATTGGACTGAAGTACATGAAAAAGCGTTTAATTTGCTAAAAGAGAAACTAACTAATGCTCCTCTTCTAGTATTACCAAATTTTGATAAAACATTTGAAATCGAATGTGACGCGTCGGGAAAGGGAATTGGAGGTGTTTTGATGCAGGAAATGAAGCCGATTGTTTACTTCAGTGAAAAGCTTAGTGGAGCGGCATTAAATTATTCAACATACGACAAGGAACTCTACGCTTTGGTAAGGACGTTACAAACATGGCAACATTACTTGTGGCCCAAGGAGTTTATTATTCATTCCGATCACGAGAGTTTGAAGTACCTAAAGTCGCAAGGTAAATTGCACAAGAGACACGCCAAGTGGATGGAATTCATCGAGACCTTTCCATATGTCATCCATTACAAAAAAGGTAAGGACAACGTAGTCGTTGATGCGTTGTCAAGGAGGTACGTTTTAATCACTTCTCTACAATCTAAATTGTTAGGATTTGAATTTATTAAGGATTTGTATGAATCAGACATAGATTTTTGTCATGTATGGAGAGATTGTGAGAAAGTTGCACGTGCTGATTATTATAGACATGATGGGTTGATAGGCTTGAAGAGGTGGATTCTATAGAAGCAAATCAAAAGGATACATCAATGGCTAAAGAGGATTCAATACAACTACCACAAGGTCCATTGACAAGAGCTCGAGCTAAAGCATTTCAAAAGGCTATTCAAAACTTACTTTATGTTGAAAAGATTGCTCAAAATGAAGAAGGAAGTTTTCAACGTTATTACACACTTATCGAAGCCTTAAATGAAGAGAATTTAACTTGAGAAGATATATTACTTTATGGGCCGATTTGGTATTTGGCTTTCTTAGTTCAAGTTTATTATTTTTAGTGTTTTTCCATGCCCAAAGACTTGTGTTAATAGCCCAAAAAAATGATGTGAACCCTTTGGGTGCAAACCCTTAGAACCCTCAAAAGATGAAAAAGAACCCCGAAACTAAGAAATAGAGTAGGTGATCGAAGAGAAACCCGTAGGAAACTATGTCCTAAAGACCCCAACTCCTAAATGAAACAACAAGTTGATCAATTCTTGCTGAGTTTGGTTTGGTTCATTCAAGAACAAAGAGGAGAATACTCTCACAATGCATTCACCAAAATAATAGCCTCTTTTACAAAGATAAACTTGCCCCTTTTATAGTAGGCATAAAAGAAACCCTAAAATAACCCAAAAATAGCCCAAATTCGTTTGGCCCATTAACACAAGTCTTTGGGCATGAAAAAACACTAAAAATAATAAACTTGAACTAAGAAAGCCAAATACCAAATCGGCCCATAAAGTAATATATCTTCTCAAGCTGAATTCTCTTCATTTAAGGCTTCGATAAGTGTGTAATAACGTTGAAAACTTCCTTCTTCATTTTGAGCAATCTTTTCAACATAAAGTAAGTTTTGAATAGCCTTTTGAAATGCTTTAGCTCGAGCTCTTGTCAATGGACCTTGTGGTAGTTGCATTGAATCCTCTTTAGCCATTGATGTATCCTTTTGATTTGCTTCTATAGAATCCACCTCTTCAAGCCTATCATTCCCTCCCTCCTCAAAAGGATTCGACCTCGAATCAGATCTGTAACGCCCCGAGTTATCTAAACCCGGTTTGCTATTCAACACACTGAACCAAACCATGACGACTTTATACTAAATTTAAAAATATTTCACTCGACAGTCAAAATTTGACATTTTCTAAAACTCGATGTATTTTAAAACTTGCAGCGGAAATCAATCGAACATCAATGAAGTTAAATAATCTGTGAAAACATTTTAAAATAATTGTTGGGAGTGTTAAGAATAATGGGCCAAAATATAAAACTTTAAAAATGTGGAATACCCATGAAATTGCAGAAGTCAAACACATCTGCCGACGACAAAGTCAACACAAGGAGCAGAAATAGAAAATAGGAGGCCTCTACCGATGACAAACGACAAAACTTCGGTTATATCAACCGGTCACAAAACGACAAACACTACCTACATCTTCCGATGACGTCAGCCGGAAGATATACAAACAGGACAACTCTCGGTAGACTGCATCTACCGATAGCTAGGCGACAAAACTTGCTACTTACATCTACCGATGATGTCAGCCGGGGGATTCCTTCCTCCAGCATCTGCCGATCGCTAGACGACAACTCGCAACTTATATCTACCGATGACGTCAGCCGGATGACTCCTTCATCCAACATCTGCCGATCGCTGGACGACAAAACTTACCACTTTCATCTACCGATGACGTCAACCGGATGACTCCTTCATCCAACATCTGCCGATAGCTAGACGACAAGACTTACCACTTCCATCTACCGATAGACTTCAGAACAGCAATTCTGCTGTATTCCAAGAAAGCTCTGACTATCAAAGGATTTAAGCATTTTACTAAGACCAATCAGAGACAGATCAAATCATTGCATCACTCAAATCCAGTAGAAAACGGTATTTTCAAAACCCAACAGAACACTAATATCAAAGATTCTCAGAATGTATTCAAAGTTTTGAAAACACTACTATCATAAAATTTTCAAAAAAAGAAACATCTATACTGAACTAGTTACTCCCAACTCAACACCTGCAGCCATGGATTAAACCGCCTCAACAGATGGCCAAACCGATGCCTGAAAATGCTCCTCCAACCAGCCTGATCCTCTTATCGGTCGGTAAACACACCTTCAGTAACTTCTTCACCTACATCACAAACTCATCTATTAGCCTAATGCTAAGCAAGTAGAGCAATGAATGAAATGAATTAATGAAACAAAAATTTCCCTAAACATGCATTCTCTACTTTCTCATCTCAGTTGTATTCAAATTTGTTCTCTGTGGATCCCTCTGTACGATGGGAAAGTGGATCAGTCATTCCCCAAAGCATACATCCTCTGATCTCAATTAAGGGGCGGATTAATTCCCTTAACAGTTAACTGGTCTGATCCCCCTGTAGGATTGGGAAGTGGATCACTTTTCCCAAAACCTCAATCCTCTGTTCTCAATTAAGGGGCGGATTAATCCCCCTTAACAGTTGTTCTGATCATCCTGCTCACATTTACCATGCGTTTCATGTAAATTCATTTTCGTAATCTTTCAAAACATGATGCATGTCAACTGGTAATAAACATACAAACATACATAAATCCTACTGTTTGTGATGTAGGCCCGAAGGCACAAACAAACTCTACTTACCTGGCTCCCTGGAAATCGCTTGGCTAAATGCTACTTCAGAAGCTCGCTCACCTAAAATCATAATAGTACATATATCAAACTTTCACTAAACTTCACAGAATCAATACAGGAGTTTGAGGAACCAAATTTGAAACCCCACAACTCGGGTATTCTCAATAGTCGCTCAGCCCGAACCTACTCTAAATCACAACATTCCTCGAAACTCCTCACATTGTACTCCCTCAGCTATCTCACTACTAAAATCGCAAGAAAACAAGGAGGGCTTACCTAGGTTGAAGGAGAATCGGGCAGGAGAATCGCCTAGAGATTTCTGCCGTTCGAGCTGAAGACCGAAAGGGAAAGAAAATGAGTAGTGGTGGCGGCTACTCTAAACTTTTTGCCTTAAATACCTTATCCACTTTCAAATTTGCCAATTACCCTTATGCCTTTACTTACTCATTCTTCAACCTAACCTACATTATACTAAAATTTCATTCATCGATTATACTTAATAGATTTATCTGTTATTTTAAATTTTTAATTAAAGTCGGGTGTTACAAGATCCTACATCAAAGGGAGATAAATCAGCAACATTAAAAGTAGAAGAAATGTTATGTTCGCCTCGTAGATCCAATGAGTAAGCATTGTCATTGATCCTTTTCAAAACTTGGAATGGTCCGTCGCCACGTGGAGCTAATTTTGATCGCCTATTTTCGGGAAACCTTTCCTTTCTCATATGCACCCAAACCCAATCACCCGGTTCAAAAACAACTTTTTTTCTTCCTTTATTAACTCTAGCAGCAACCTGTTTGTTTCTTTTCTCAATGTGCTCATGAACCTTTGCATGGATGCGTTTCACAAGTTCTGCCTTCTTTTTTTCCATCCAGACTACTCAATTCATTCACAGGTATCTCAATCAAATCCAAAGGAGTTAGTGGATTAAAACCATATACGATTTCAAAAGGTGAAAAATGTGTTGTGCTGTAAACAGTTCTGTTATATGAAAATTCAACCAATGGCAAACATTCTTCCCAAGATTTCAAGTTCTTACCTACAACACTGCGCAATACCTGTATGAGTGTCCGATTAACAACCTCAGTTTGTCCATCCGTTTGAGGATGACACGTTGTAGAAAAGAGAAGTTTAGTCCCTAACTTACCCCATAAAACCTTCCAAAAGTAACTTAGAAATTTCACATCTCTATCTGATACAATAGACTTAGGAACACCATGTAAACGCACAATATCTCGAAAGAAAAGATTTGCAATATGTGTAGCATCATCAGTCTTGTGACAAGCAATGAAATGTGCCATTTTGCTAAATCTATCCACAACCACAAAAACAGAATCATGTCCATTTCTAGATCTAGGCAATCCCAAAACAAAATCCATACTAATATGCATCCATGGCTCACTAGGAACAGGGAGCGGAGTATATAAACCATGAGGTTGAATCTTAGATTTTGCCTTTCTACATGTCACACAACAATCACAAAAACGTACAACATCTCTTTTCATTTTTGGCCAATAAAAATGCTCATTTAAAATGTCAAGTGTACGTTTAGTTCCAAAATGATCCATCAAACCTCCACAATGAGCTTCATGCACTAATAACTCACGCATAGAACTTACTGGAATGCAAAGTTTATTTTCCTTAAACAAAAACTTATCATGCTTATAGAATTTCCCAAATCCACCTTTACTACATAAACCATATACTTTAGCAAAATCCAAATCATTCTCATACAGATCAATTAAATGTGAGAACCCCATCATTTTAGCACTCAATGAATTTAATAGAGCGTACCTGCGAGAAAGTGCATCTGCCACAACATTCTCCTTGCTTTGTTTATACTTTATTACATATGGAAACGTCTCTATAAACTGCATCCACCTTGCATGTCTTTTGTTTAACTTATTTTGACTTTTCAAATGCCGCAAGGATTGATGATCAGTGTGGATAATGAACTCCTTGGGCCATAAATAATGCTGCCATGTTTCCAAAGATCGAACCAATGCATATAACTCCTTATCGTATGTTGGATAATTCAATGCAGCTCCACTTAACTTCTCACTAAAGTAAGCTATAGGACGCTTTTCTTGTATTAACACAGCTCCAATTCCAACACCTGAAGCATCACACTCAAGCTCAAAAGCAACAGAAAAGTTAGGCAACGCTAGAACGGGTGCAGTACACAATTTTTCTTTTACTAATTCAAAAGACATACTTTGTTCTTCTCCCCAATAAAAATCAACATTCTTTTTAATAACTTCAGTGAGGGTGTAGCAATGGTGCTGAAGTTCTTAACAAAACGCCTATAAAATGAAGCCAAACCATGAAAACTTCTTACCTCCTTGATTGACTTAGGTGTTGGCCAATCCATGATTGCCTTAATCTTTTCCTTGTCTACCTTTATACCATCAGCACTAATCACATAACCAAGGAAAACAACACTATCCAAACAGAACACGCACTTTTGAAGGTTAGCATACAATTTTTGTTCTCTAAGAACATCAAGTACACATTTAACATGTTTAGCATGCTCATCAACAGATCGACTATAAATCAATATATCATCAAAATACACAACAACAAACTTCCCAATGAATGCTCTTAAAACATAATTCATTAAATGCATGAAAGTGCTAGGTGCATTTGTTAAACCAAAAGGCATAACTAGCCATTCATACAAGCCAAACTTTGTTTTAAATGCTGTTTTCCATTCATCTCCTTCTCTCATCCTAATTTGATGATATCCACTTTTAAGATCGATTTTACTAAAAATGTTTGCATCATGCAACTCATCTAACAAGTCATCTAAACGAGGTATGGGATAGCGATACTTTATGGTGATGTTGTTTATAGCTCTGCAATCAACACACATTCGCCAACTCCCATCTTTTTTTGGAACTAGAAGAACTGGTACTGCACATGGGCTCATACTCTCTCGTACGAATCCTTTAGTCATTAGCTCTTCCACTTGTCTCTGCAATTCTTTTGTCTCCTCTGGATTACTTCGATAAGCTGGACGATTAGGAATAACAGCTCCTGGAACAAAATCTATATGGTGCTCGATACCCCTTACGGGTGGTAATCCAGCCGGCGTATCTTCAGGAAACACATCTTCATAATCCTGTAACAAAGAAACAAAGACACTAGGCAAGCAAGAAACATCAAAAGTTAGATAATTCTCCTTAGGCACTAAGAGTAAGATATGATGCCTTGCCAATAATGCTTTTCTTACTTCTCTCTCTTTCATATATAGAATCACATCTTTTTTGTTCTTACTCCCTTCCTCACTCTTTTTCTTTTCATTTCTCAATCCATTCTGATTTTCTCTCACTTTTTCTCTCTGTTCTTCATTCTTATTTTCACTCATATTTTCTCTCTTATTTCCACTCCATATGCTTCTGATTGATTTCCTGACATTTTGCAATACAAACACTTGAAAAAAAATAATCAGAATTACGATAATATAAACAAATGAAGCCTCACACACTCCCTCACGTGTTTACACTCAGAATAATGTGTTTCACTCTACTTTTGGCTTTTTTTTTTTTGATGATCTATCTCTCTTGCCTTTTACCACTCTAGTATTCCCAACAATGTCCTTTAAGAACCAAAGCAAAACCCAAACTCAAGCAATAATGACCAACATCATAATCAAGTAAGAGAGTAGGATTTAAAGAACACAGATGATCGAAGACAATTAAATTGGAAGAAGGTTTAAGCTTTAGAAATGGGTTGAAGATGTTATAATAGAAAGAAAACTAGCCACAATTTCTCAAGAAATGTAATTAAAGATGCTGCCACAATCTTTTTTTTTTTTTTTTTTTTTTTTTGCACGAAAATTCTTTTTTTTTTTTTTTGTTTTGTTTGTAGCAGGAAGTAACCAACAACAATAAATGAATTTTGTGGCCCACAAGCATAGATAGAGACAAACAGAAAATGAAAAGACACCAACTACAGAGGAAGATTGAAGAATGGAATGTGTAAAGACAAACAGAATATGAAAAGACACAAACAGAATATGAAAAGTCACCAACAGAATATGAAAAGACACCAACACCAAAAGAAGATTGAGGAGAGGAATTTGACAAGTTTATGCTGAAGAACGATATTGTCAATCAGCAAGAACAATAGAACGAATATTTTTTTTTTATTTTAAGGATCAATAGATTCAAACAACGATTACAAAGAAACAAAAAAGATAGATAGTACCCGATTTGTAGAACCAACGCTCTGATACCAAAATGATGTGAACCCTTTGGGTGCAAACCCTTAGAACCCTCAAAAGATGGAAAAGAACCCCGAAACTAAGAAATAGAGTAGGTGATCGAAGAGAAACCCGTAGGAAATTATGTCCTAAAGACCCCAACTCCTAAATGAAACAACAAGTTGATCAATTCTTGCTGAGTTTGATTTGGTTCATTCAAGAACAAAGAGGAGAATACTCTCACAATGCATTCACTAAAATAATAGCCTCTTTTACAAAGATAAACTTGCCCATTTTATAGTAGGCATAAAAGAAACCCTAAAATAACCCAAAAATAGCCCAAATTCGTTTGGCCCATTAACACAAGTCTTTGGGCATGGAAAAACACTAAAAATAATAAACTTGAACTAAGAAAGCCAAATACCAAATCGGCCCATAAAGTAATATATCTTCTCAAGCTGAATTCTCTTCATTTAAGGCTTCGATAAGTGTGTAATAACGTTGAAAACTTCCTTCTTCATTTTGAGCAATCTTTTCAACATAAAGTAAGTTTTGAATAGCCTTTTGAAATGCTTTAGCTCGAGCTCTTGTCAATGGACCTTGTGGTAGTTGTATTGAATCCTCTTTAGCCATTGATGTATCCTTTTGATTTGCTTCTATAGAATCCGCCTCTTCAAGCCTATCATGGGTATTTATTTCGAAAAGATAAACTTTGCATACCTAAATGCTCATTACGTGAATTGCTTGTTAGAGAAACACATGGTGGAGGATTAATGGGACACTTTGGAATTGACAAAACTTTGAATGTCTTAATAGAACATTTCTTTTGGCCAAAAATGAAGCATGATGTTATAACTATTTGTGAAAGATGCATTGAATGTAGGAAGGAAGAGTCAAATATCAAACCATATGGATTGTATAGTCCTTTACCCGTGCCCGAGCACCCTTGGACGGATATTTCCATGGACTTTGTGTTAGGTTTACCAAAAACACAAGGAGGTAAGGATAGTATTTTTGTGGTTGTGGATCGATTTAGTAAAATAGCACACTTTATAGCATGTTCTAAAACTAATGATGCTACACATATAGCAGATTTATTTTTTAAAGAAATTGTGTGTTTACATGGATTACCTAGAACAATTGTTAGTGATAGGGATGTGAAGTTTCTAAGTCACTTTTGGAGAACCTTATGGAATAAGCTAGGTACAAAATTATTGTTTTCCACCGTGACACACCCCCAAACGGATGAACAAACCGAGGTAGTGAATCGAACTTTATCCACTTTGTTGAGAGCAATAATTTCTAAGAATTTAAAACGATGGGAAAATTATTTGCCACATGTTGAGTTCGCTTATAATAGAGTTGTTCATTCTACTACTTCTTACTCACCATTTGAAATTGTGTATGGCTTTAACCCTCTTACACCGCTTGATTTATTACCGTTACCTTCTAATGAATTGGTTGATTTAAATGGAAACATAAAAGCTGAATTTGTAAGGGAATTACACGCGAAGGTTCGGGAAAACATCATACAAAAGAATGAGCACTATGCGCGACAAGCCAACAAAAGTAGAAAAGAAATCATTTTTGAACCTGGAGATTGGATTTGGGTGCATCTACGAAATGAGGGATTTGCGGAGCGAAGAAAGAATAAGTTACAACCGCGAGGAGACGGTCCCTTCCAAGTGTTGGAACGCATCAACGACAATGCTTAAAAGATTGACTTACCGAGCGAATATGGTAATGTAAGCGCTACTTTTTGACTTATCTTTGTTTGATGCAGATTCGAGGACGAATCTTTTCAAAGAGGGAGGAAATGATGTAGTCAAAGGAGCAACCAAGGACAATCAAGAAGCAATAGGGAGCCAAGATCCATTGATGAACATAGGAGGACCAATGTCGAGATCAAGAACAAAGAAAATAAACAAAAGACTACAAATTTTAATCAAAGACATCCAAGAAAAGGAATCATCACAAGATGTGCAACGAGCCATAATATTAATAAGTGTTCACGAAGAAGAAAGGATTAGAATAGAAGCACAGAACGAAGCCCAAAATGTAAGAGATGTCTCAAAAATAAATACTTCCCATATGGTAACCCAATATGGCACTACTCTAACCCAAGAGGATTTAACTACAAAGTTCTTACAAGTGCCACGCCATTGGCTAGGCCCATAATCTGAATTAAACTCGGGGCTCATGCTACTTAAACCTAATTGCCGCAACCACCATCCACTTGCACTATTTTCCAAATCACAATATTTCTTTTCTTGTTTTTAGAAACTTTTTTATTGTCTAATTAGGATATTTTGATTATTTCTAATTATGTTATTACCTTATTAGATTTATCTTTTTTCCTATTTAAGGGAGGCTTGTAATAGATTTTAAGAATTTTGAATGAATTGATTTTTATGAAGCTTTGCTTTGAGGTGAGATCCTTATAACTCTCTTCTTAAGTTCTTGGATTAGAACTTGATCTTCTCCAAGTGTATTCTTGAAAGATCGAACTTAATAGTTTAGGTTCAACCAACGAGTTTGGTTCGGGTCTAGCTACTTTTCTGATAACTTCGGTTCCATCGCTATATATCGATTGGAGTCGAGTTCCTTCTTCTTGTTCTTTCGAATCAATAAAGGCATTATTCTCTTTGAATTCCGCATTACGTGTTGGGTCTAAGATCTCTAATATCTTAGGTTCACATCAAAAGACCAGTGAGGATCCTAGAGTCTACAGTCAGGGCTGCCACGAGTATTGCCTTGACGTACATTTACTTCTAGTTTCATTCCATGACATAAAACTTTTCATTTTTTTCCTCTTGACACCATAAATCCTAGACTCGGATCGTAAATCATTTAAGGTTATATATATTTTCGAAAACTCGCGAACATATAACTTAAACAACATCGACTAAAATCTTAAACCCACTGAACTCAACCCATAGACTTATTTAAACTTATCATCCGCAGACCACGTGTTACCCACATGTACAAGGTCCTCTTGTACAGAAATCATGGTCCAATGAATGGACAGTGACATATACATGTTCTTTTACTCGTTCTTGTTCGTCTCATGTTCTTGTTCTTTTCATATTCTTGTTCTTTTCATGTTCTTGTTCATCATTTACATAACATGAATCAGGGAGGGTTTGTGCCGAAGGGGGTAGGCACAGTGTGTGTACATGTCCCCCTTACGGACAGAAATCTTGGTCCATTTCTGGACAGTGACATGGCCAAACCGCCCCCAACCCTCACTTAATTATGGTTGCATATATTTCATATTCATATCTTATTCATAAGAGAAACATGTACATAAAACTTTTTCGTATTCTTGGAAGACAAATCATGATGCAGGAGCATGAATACACTTAAATCATCAGACTAAGGAAAGAATCATACTTCAAGTAACATATCATAACATTAACCCAAACATCATACCAGAACAGACAATTTCATAAACAGAATCCAGAAATCAGAGACGAAACCAACCTAATACCCTTGTGATGTAGGGCCTTAATGGCCGGAAATCTTAACAAACTCATTTACCTGGACTCCTTAGCAATGTCGTGCCTTCACTTGTAGTCTTTTCCACCTAGACATTTCACATTACAATGTTAAAAATCAATCATAAATAAACCCGAATTCAAAACTAGCCAAGTCCTAACTAAGGAAGTCTCCTAAAAATTCAGCTTAAACCTATAAGACATTTCATCGAACACCTTGGGTGCATAACTCTGTTTCCAACAACAATAATGGCATTTATACCTCCACTATCGGAATTTAAAACAACATTCATTATTCTCAACCTTTGATCAATAACGTCCAACATTCCAACATCAATGCCAATAATACAAACAATCCAATAAATATTAACATTACACTAACATTGATGAACCCGAACATCTCAAGTTCTAAATGAAATAACTCCTAAATCAAAACTTAACAAATACATTATATAAGCCTTACCTAGAGCTCGATTCTTGAAGGAAATGAAGGAGGAAGAATCGACTAGGAGAGGGAGAAATTGCAGCTGCGCGAAAAGAAAGTCGCCGAAGGGAAGGGGAAGTCGTAGAGAAAGAGATAGGAGTCGGCTACAGGATTGGGTAAGAGGTTTAAGTGAGGTTTTAGAATTTTCATTTTCTATATATATTAATTAGAATCAACTTTATTTACAATCTTGCCACTAACCCTACTTTTCACTCAAACCAATAATACCCATAAATTTAGATCCTCGTAAATTTCTTATTACTCCAACCATACCAAAAGAAGTCCTTAGAATAAATACCTGACCGAAGTGCTGGTTGTTACATCATAATTGTAACAACCCCAACCTAGTCAGGGCCGCCACGAGTATTGCCTTGACGTACATTTACTTCTAGTTTCATTCCATGACATAAAACTTTTCATTTTTTTCCTCTTGACACCATAAATCCTAGACTCGGTTCATAAATCATTTAAGGTTATATATATCTTCGAAAACTCGCGGACATATAACTTAAACAACATCGACTAAAATCTTAAACCCACTGAACTCAACCCGAATGGACAGTGACATATACATGTTCTTTTACTCGTTCTTGTTCGTCTCATGTTCTTGTTCTTTTCATATTCTTGTTCTTTTCATGTTCTTGTTCATCATTTACATAACATGAATCAGGGAGGGTTTGTGCCGAAGGGGGTAGGCACAGTGTGTGTACATGTCCCCCTTACGGACAGAAATCTTGGTCCATTTCTGGACAGTGACATGGCCAAACCGCCCCCAACCCTCACTTAATTATGGTTGCATATATTTCATATTCATATCTTATTCATAAGAGAAACATGTACATAAAACTTTTCATTTTTTTCCTCTTGACACCATAAATCCTAGACTCGGATCGTAAATCATTTAAGGTTATATATATTTTCGAAAACTCGCGAACATATAACTTAAACAACATCGACTAAAATCTTAAACCCACTGAACTCAACCCATAGACTTATTTAAACTTATCATCCGCAGACCACGTGTTACCTACGTGACTTCATTAACTCGGCAGATGACATCCACCGCTCACATTCACTGAATACATCCACCGCTCACATTCACTGAATACATCCACCGCTCACATTCACTGAATACATCCACCGCTCACATTCACTGAATACATCCACCGCTCACATTCACTGAATACATCCACCGCTCACATTCACTGAATACATCCACCGCTCACATTCACTGAATACATCCACCGCTCACATTCACTGAATACATCCACCGCTCACATTCACTGAATACATCCACCGCTCACATTCACTGAATACATCCACCGCTCACATTCACTGAATACATCCACCGCTCACATTCACTGAATACATCCACCGCTCACATTCACTGAATACATCCACCGCTCACATTCACTGAATACATCCACCGCTCACATTCACTGAATACATCCACCGCTCACATTCACTGAATACATCCACCGCTCACATTCACTGAATACATCCACCGCTCACATTCACTGAATACATCCACCGCTCACATTCACTGAATACATCCACCGCTCACATTCACTGAATACATCCACCGCTCACATTCACTGAATACATCCACCGCTCACATTCACTGAATACATCCACCGCTCACATTCACTGAATACATCCACCGCTCACATTCACTGAATACATCCACCGCTCACATTCACTGAATACATCCACCGCTCACATTCACTGAATACATCCACCGCTCACATTCACTGAATACATCCACCGCTCACATTCACTGAATACATCCACCGCTCACATTCACTGAATACATCCACCGCTCACATTCACTGAATACATCCACCGCTCACATTCACTGAATACATCCACCGCTCACATTCACTGAATACATCCACCGCTCACATTCACTGAATACATCCACCGCTCACATTCACTGAATACATCCACCGCTCACATTCACTGAATACATCCACCGCTCACATTCACTGAATACATCCACCGCTCACATTCACTGAATACATCCACCGCTCACATTCACTGAATACATCCACCTCATTAACTACGGCAGACGACATCTACCTCTCACATCCACTGCTCACTTCTACCGCTCACATTCACAAAACATATCCACCGCTCACATTCACTGAATACATCCACCGCTCAGACCACGTGTTACCTACGTGACTTCATTAACTCGGCAGATGACATCCACCGCTCACATTCACCACTCACTTCTACCGCTCATATACACAGAACACATCCACCGATCAGCAGTAACGCTCAACATCCACCGATCAACAGTAACACTCAACATCCACCGGTGAACAGTAACACTCAACATCCACCTGTCAACAGTAACACTCAACATCCATCGGTAAACAGTAACACTCAACATCCACCGGTGACGTCAGCCGGATGACTTAAACATCCAAATAATTCTTAACTTCTACGAACCTCAAACTTCATTCCCATAAACTCATGCAACAAAATTCATAAACTCGACCAGAATACGCGTAGCGGAAGACTTAAAGAGAAACGGATAAAAACCATTTATCTTAAAAGCAATCTTTAAAACATAACATTGTACCAGACAACCCCAACATTCATCATCATAAGAAGACCTTATTTTACTTATACTTCAGTATCATAAACCTTACTAAAACATGCCACGAGCAACACTCCATAGGTTAAAATCGCTTCTCAGCCACATAATCCACGCCATGAGCATCATCCAGCAACCAAACTTAAACATCATCATTCAGTTTGAAGTCCTCACCTTCCAATTTGTCACCTACATCATAAAGTTTAAACTATAAGCCTAATGCTTAGTAAGGAGTGCAATATATAGTACTCATGAATGCATGCTTTGAAAGAAATTATAATCATGTTCTTATCTCGTACCTTACATGACATATACATATTCTTACTCATTGATTCATTGTGTGTGTGTACAAGGTCCTCTCGGACAGAAATCATGGTCCAATGAATGGACAGTGACATATACATATTCTTTTACTCGTTCTTGTTCTTCTCATGTTCTTGTTCTTTTCATGTTCTTATTCATCATTTACATAACATGAATCAGGGAGGGTTTGTACCGAAGGGGGTAGGCATAGTGCGTGTACATGGCCCCCTTACGGGCAGAAATCTTGGTCCCTTTCTGGACAGTTAAATGGCCAAACCGCCCCCAACCTTCACTTAATCATGGTTGCATACATTTCATATTCATATCTCATTCATAAGAGAAACCTGTACATGAAACTTTTTCGTATTCTTGGAAGACAAATCATGATGCAGGAGCATGAATACACTTTCATCAAACTATGGAAAGAATCATACTTCAGGTAACATATCATAACATTAACCCAAACATCATACCAGAACAGACAATTTCATAAACAGAATCCAGACATCAGAGACGAAACCAACCTAATACCCTTGTGATGTAGGGCCTTAATAGCCGGAAATCTTAACACACTAACTTACTTGGCTTCCTTAGCAATCCGTGCACTTCTCTTTAGACCTTTTTCACCTAGGGCATTTCACATTACAATGTTAAAATCAATCCTAGA
>CM039515.1:25920898-25953398 GCA_022432975.1 Begonia masoniana | reverse complement strand
CAGATGCGTGCTGACATCATCGGAAGGTGTAGGTTTAAGTCTATCGGATGATGTCTCAGTAAACTCATCGGCAGATGCGTGCTGACATCATCGGAAGGTGTAGGTTTAAGTCTATCGGATGATGTCTCAGTAAACTCATCGGCAGATGCGTGCTGACATCATCGGAAGGTGTAGGTTTAAGTCTATCGGATGATGTCTCAGTAAACTCATCGGCAGATGCGTGCTGACGTCATCGGAAGGTGTAGGTTTAAGTCTATCGGATGATGTCTCAGTAAACTCATCGGCAGATGCGTGCTGACATCATCGGAAGGTGTAGGTTTAAGTCTATCGGATGATGTCTCAGTAAACTCATCGGCAGATGCGTGCTGACGTCATCGGAAGGTGTAGGTTTAAGTCTATCGGATGATGTCTCAGTAAACTCATCGGCAGATGCGTGCTGACGTCATCGGAAGGTGTAGGTTTAAGTCTATCGGATGATGTCTCAGTAAACTCATCGGCAGATGCGTGCTGACATCATCGGAAGGTGTAGGTTTAAGTCTATCGGATGATGTCTCAGTAAACTCATCGGCAGATGCGTGCTGACGTCATCGGAAGGTGTAGGTTTAAGTCTATCGGATGATGTCTCAGTAAACTCATCGGCAGATGCGTGCTGACGTCATCGGAAGGTGTAGGTTTAAGTCTATCGGATGATGTCTCAGTAAACTCATCGGCAGATGCGTGCTGACGTCATCGGAAGGTGTAGGTTTAAGTCTATCGGATGATGTCTCAGTAAACTCATCGGCAGATGCGTGCTGACGTCATCGGAAGGTGTAGGTTTAAGTCTATCGGATGATGTCTCAGTAAACTCATCGGCAGATGCGTGCTGACGTCATCGGAAGGTGTAGGTTTAAGTCTATCGGATGATGTCTCAGTAAACTCATCGGCAGATGCGTGCTGACGTCATCGGAAGGTGTAGGTTTAAGTCTATCGGATGATGTCTCAGTAAACTCATCGGCAGATGCGTGCTGACGTCATCGGAAGGTGTAGGTTTAAGTCTATCGGATGATGTCTCAGTAAACTCATCGGCAGATGCGTGCTGACGTCATCGGAAGGTGTAGGTTTAAGTCTATCGGATGATGTCTCAGTAAACTCATCGGCAGATGCGTGCTGACATCATCGGAAGGTGTAGGTTTAAGTCTATCGGATGATGTCTCAGTAAACTCATCGGCAGATGCGTGCTGACATCATCGGAAGGTGTAGGTTTAAGTCTATCGGATGATGTCTCAGTAAACTCATCGGCAGATGCGTGCTGACATCATCGGAAGGTGTAGGTTTAAGTCTATCGGATGATGTCTCAGTAAACTCATCGGCAGATGCGTGCTGACATCATCGGAAGGTGTAGGTTTAAGTCTATCGGATGATGTCTCAGTAAACTCATCGGCAGATGCGTGCTGACGTCATCGGAAGGTGTAGGTTTAAGTCTATCGGATGATGTCTCAGTAAACTCATCGGCAGATGCGTGCTGACATCATCGGAAGGTGTAGGTTTAAGTCTATCGGATGATGTCTCAGTAAACTCATCGGCAGATGCGTGCTGACATCATCGGAAGGTGTAGGTTTAAGTCTATCGGATGATGTCTCAGTAAACTCATCGGCAGATGCGTGCTGACATCATCGGAAGGTGTAGGTTTAAGTCTATCGGATGATGTCTCAGTAAACTCATCGGCAGATGCGTGCTGACATCATCGGAAGGTGTAGGTTTAAGTCTATCGGATGATGTCTCAGTAAACTCATCGGCAGATGCGTGCTGACGTCATCGGAAGGTGTAGGTTTAAGTCTATCGGATGATGTCTCAGTAAACTCATCGGCAGATGCGTGCTGACATCATCGGAAGGTGTAGGTTTAAGTCTATCGGATGATGTCTCAGTAAACTCATCGGCAGATGCGTGCTGACATCATCGGAAGGTGTAGGTTTAAGTCTATCGGATGATGTCTCAGTAAACTCATCGGCAGATGCGTGCTGACGTCATCGGAAGGTGTAGGTTTAAGTCTATCGGATGATGTCTCAGTAAACTCATCGGCAGATGCGTGCTGACATCATCGGAAGGTGTAGGTTTAAGTCTATCGGATGATGTCTCAGTAAACTCATCGGCAGATGCGTGCTGACGTCATCGGAAGGTGTAGGTTTAAGTCTATCGGATGATGTCTCAGTAAACTCATCGGCAGATGCGTGCTGACGTCATCGGAAGGTGTAGGTTTAAGTCTATCGGATGATGTCTCAGTAAACTCATCGGCAGATGCGTGCTGACGTCATCGGAAGGTGTAGGTTTAAGTCTATCGGATGATGTCTCAGTAAACTCATCGGCAGATGCGTGCTGACGTCATCGGAAGGTGTAGGTTTAAGTCTATCGGATGATGTCTCAGTAAACTCATCGGCAGATGCGTGCTGACATCATCGGAAGGTGTAGGTTTAAGTCTATCGGTCTGCTGTGTTGGCCCTTAAGGCCTACATACTAGGTTTTACGCTTTATGGGGTACATTGACGGGTAAATAGGTTGTCGAATGCGTCTTAAGTTAAGAATATTTGCTTTATGTCATCGTCTTGATGAACGGTTGATATTTATGCTTCAAAGACCTGTCTTTTAGTTATGTTAGGTTTTATGCACAATGCATGTTCATGCATCACGTGTTCAAGAAAGTCATGCAAAACGTTTTATGCACATGTTTTAAAGTAAGAAAGATAAAAATGTAAATGTAAAGTACGGTTAAGTGTGGGACGGGGACTAGCATATGTTTTATCCTTCTCTGGGACTAATGTTAAAAATCGTCCTCGCTGCGGACAAACATGTTATTTTATCCCTCCTTGGGACAAGACAAAAATTACTAACCCATGTCATGTACGTAATGTCTCCCACTCCCCTATAAGCTCCACTTATACCAACATGTTCACTTCAACGTAAATGTAAAATATGTTCATGTTTTGAAACGTTCATGCATAGCACATGCATCTTTTGCATTTATATGACTTATTGAGATTTAGACTCATTAGTTAAACTCTATGATGTATGTATGGATCGTACAGATGAGGACTCAGAGCCTCAGGCCGATGTATAGGTGCAGTTGAAAGGATGAGCTTGCGGGGTTGGTTGTGGCAGTCAGACGAATTTTGACCCGTGGGTGAAGTCTTGAAGTCTATGTTACGTTTTTTTGTAAAGTCTTTTTGGATTTGGGATAATGTGTTAGGTCTTTTGGATGTACAGATAGTTTTTGATTTGAAAGAAAAGAATACTGGAACTGTTTTGGGATTTTAGGTTATGCATGGATATGTTCGGTTTTTAGAGTCATCCATGCAGTTTGTTTTTGTAAATTCTACTATGTTTTCGAACACGTTTTTGAGTTACGTTTTTTAGTCGTATTTTTGGGGTTTTGAAGTATTTTACGTTTGGAGATGTTGGGAAGGGTTTTATGTAAGTTTAGAAAGGATTGTAGGTGAAAGGAATGAAGAAAAGATGAAAAGTGGAAAAAAAAAATAGTGAATTGTCGTGTGAACAGTACTTTTAGCAGTACTGTTCACTCGGCCAAAACAAAAATAGACCCTTAGCCGATCGATCGGCATAGTACTGTAGCTACAGTACTGTTCATAAAAAAAAAAAGATTTAAACACGTTTCAACCCGACGTTTTACGATACTTTCCAAACGCATTTTTTGAACGTTTTCCCACGTATTTCAAATGACTTAAACGACCTAAAAATTGAGTCAACGTTTTACCAAAAATGATTTTAGCCTCCGTTATAAGTTGTACGAAAACAAAAAAAAAAATTATGTCAAAAAGTCAAGTCTAAGTAAAGTCAAGTACCGTGGCGGCCCTACGGAGTTGGGGTCGTTACAAACGAGTCATCAAGGTTCGGGCCCGTCGAGTGGGAGTAGATTGAGAGCAAAACATGCAAGACGAAAATGCCACATGCATTATTTAACGGGAAAAAAGTAATGAGGTTTAAATTATTAATTTTACATAGTTCAAAATTTGTTTTGTTTAAAAATACATTTTCAAGTTTAAGTTGAAAAAAAAAACTCGTAATACAAGATTTATTTTGTAATTTACCCAAACTATAAAGAGTTTTTATTCAACTAATAAAGACTAAGGCCAAACCTAGGTAGATTATGGTTCTAAGTTCAAACCCTAGCATTTTGTAATCAAAACGAGTCCAAAGACAAAGACGAAAGTCCTGAGCATTCTAACCCAAAGGATTGATAATCGTCAACAATTGATTTCAAAAACTCACTTTTAAGCATCAATAGATTTAAGTATAGTTAGTATTCAGGTTGTCTTAGTAATTTTGTCATAACTTGATCTTGAAAAGTTAAAATTCAATTTATTACAACATTATGTCCGTCAAAATGATATTACATCTTCAACCCATTTCCACCGGGTTGACCCATAGGTCAGTACTCCCATAGGACAGCCCAGTTTCTGAACAAGGAACCGCAGATCGGACTACTGTAACGCCCAGGTTTCTCGGGTTTCCGTCTTAGGGGGATTTTCATAAATAAGAAATATAGGTCCGTTTTGTGAGCGGGAGGTTTTATTAGAACCCTAGGAATTTTTGGGGATTTTTAGAAGAATAAGTAAATTTTTGGAAATCCAAATTGATAGCGTAACGCCAAATTTCATTAGCCCTATAGCGGTTTTAATTCGTAAAAATAGTAAATTAAGTCCGTTTTACAAACGGGGAGTTTCGTTAGAACTCTAGAGATTGATATAGATTTTTGAAGGAATAAGAGAATTTCGAAAAAACCAAATCTATAGGCAAAATAACGAACTAAGTGTGTAATTGATTTAGGGGCGAACTTGTAATTAAGGGAATCATTAATTCTTTTTATAAAAACACAAATTTCTCTTCTTCTCCTTAGCCATTTGCACGCAAGTTTCCAGAGAGCAATTTGCTCTCCATTTTGGCGATTCCCCCTCTCATGCCATTTCTCCCTTGCAGATCAACTCTTCCTCCTCCGGTGTTTCTTCTTCATTTTTTTCCCCCGTTTGACGTTCTAGATAAGCTCTAAGCGTTGGGCGCATTTTGTTGTAGTTTTTAAGGTGTTTTTTCGTTAGGGTTTCAATTGGGCTTTTCTTGAAATTGTCATTTTAGGATAGAAATGTGTTGGGTTGTTGATTGGTGAGGCATTTACGGTTATTGTGGTGAGTTGATAAACTTTTAGGGATTTTGGGTTGTTGGAGAGCCATTAATGGAGTTTGGGTATTTGTGAGCACAACGTGCTCGATGAAATGCCCAAATGGAGAAAATGAAGTTTTATGAAAGAATTTGCCTTAGTTAGGAGCTTGGTTTATGTATGGAATTCGTTTATTTAGGATCAATTTTAATGCCACTACTTGTAAAATGTGTTAGGTGAACCAAGCTTTCGGACGGTGCTCGACATTTCTAAGGACGCCAGGTAAGTGGGTGTTAGGTTTCTGGCCCTTAAGGCCCTACATCGTGTTAATGTTAGGTTTTCGTGTTTTGATGATGATTTTCTAATTGTGGGGTTTAATGTGTCGGGTAGCATAGGATGTCAGTTAATAGTTGTTTGTTAGGTTTGTTGCGAGTAAAGCATGTCTATGTACGTTTGTAAATTGTTTGATGATATGTCATACATGAATTCCGCATGCATCATGTTTGCTTAAATGTCATAGGAAATGTTTAAATGTATGATTTACGTAAAGGAAAGGTAACGATTAAGTGTAGGTTGGGACAATATGGCCATATCAACAAAGCTAATGTCACTGTCCACGCGATGGATCATGATTACGGCCGAAATGACTATGTACACGCACTTGGCCTACTCCCTGGCACAATCCCCACCTTAATTCATGTCAACAAAAAGAAAAAGAATAAGAACAAGTAAACGAACATGTTTTATGAAAAATCATGTCTTCATGCATATGTCATTTATAGTACATTCCCTTACTAAGCATTAGGCTTAATGTTTAAGTTTCATGATGTAGGTGATAAGAACGAAGGTGAGGAATGTTTCCACGATGATCAGACGTAGGTGGTTGATGGACGGAGCTCGTGGCGACGGGATGTGTTTTGGCTAGGCGTGATGATCCGTGGGTGTGCTCCGAGTCATTTTATGGTAATTAGATGGAAGTTAGATGAACATTGGGTGTTTGAAGGATTTTAGGGTGTAAGTAGAAGTTTAATATGTTGAAAATTTCGTATTGAATATTGGTTTGAAGTTATGTATTTTGGATAGATTATAAACCAATGTTTTGATGATTTTGATAGCTCCCGCTATGTATGGACGGTTGTTGATGAAATAGAATAAAGTTTTGGATGAGTGTTGGTGATTTGGAAGATGTTTGATTTGCATTTTGATGAATGTTGATGTTTGTTAATATTTTGATGAAATAGAATAGAGTTTTGGATGAGTTTTGGTGATTTGGAAGTAGGTTTGTGATTTTAAATCGACATGGGTGTTTTGTGTCGAGATTTGATGAGCTTGAATGCTCGATTTATGGATGGTGATGGAATTGATATCGAATAGGTAGAGTTGGTTAATTTTGGAAGTGATTGGAGGTGTTGATTATGTACAAAATGTAAAAATTGCCTTTACAGGGGTAGACTGGTGCCTGTAGGGGTAGACACCTTGCCAGGCAAGGGGTCGACCGCTATTGCAAGGTGTCGACCGAACTTACAAAGGAATGCAACCAGAGAGCAAAACTGTTTTTGAAGTGTAGACCACTTAAACTAGGGGTCGACCGCTATTGCAAGGTGTCGACCGAACTTACAAAGGAAGGCAACCCGAGAGTAAAACTCTTTTTGAAGGGTCGACCACTTAGACTAGGGGTCGACCGCTATTGCAAGGTGTCGACCGGTTTCAGTACAACCAAAAACCAGAACCTTTTTAGGGGTAGACCACTTTTATGAAGTGTCGACCGAAAGCTCTGGGGGTCGACCAGTGTGCTTTTTATAGTGTTAAACTTGAGATTTTGGTTAATTTTATCTTGTAACGAGTCTTCCACGCACGGTAGTCTTCCGCCTAATAAAGTTAATTGTCTCTAAACAAGTGAGGGTAAAGGATTGAAACCTTAGACGAGTCATTTTGGGTACGTTTAAGTTAGAGCCAAAATGTCGATAGATATTGATTGTAATGCCCGAGTCCGTTCTCTAACGAGCGAAAAGAAAAAGAAAATTTTTACGTGAACTATTCGAGGGTTTAAAGTTAAGATTACGTCATGGTTAGGCCGTGGCGGCCTTGACCGGGTTGGGGTCGTCACAACTATGGTATCAAAGAGACGGAGTTTTAAAAGCGATTCTGTGATCTGCCTGCCAAACACATCGCCGCACCGGAACTCTCCATCGACTGTAAGTGTTTACGTTTAAGTATGATTCTTAGATGTTTATTTTCTGTGTGTTTCTTAATGTGTCTAGGAACAAGAAAATGTCGAAAGCACCTAGACAACCCGAGGAGAATCTTATTAGCCAGCTTATAGACGTAGTGCACCCACAATCAGAACAAATAGGGATTTTACTCAACCAAGGTGGAAATGGTAATAGATAAGATGTACTTCATAGAACCGGGGTAGATAACAAACTAGGCAATTTCGACCTCCAATGCTCGGTGGATGTGTCATAAATCCGATCCAGGTTGAGGGGTCCCTCGGTGATTTTCCACCACCCCCAGTCGATGAAAGGCCACAACCAGCGAGGGGCATTAAGAGGCCCAACGATTTATCGATTGTGCAGGGCAAGAGCAAACGACCTCAAGGAGATCGTCAAGCTCCTCTGTGCTCTACATGCCGGAAGGGTCATTTCGGGGAATGTAGATTGTATTTGGAATGATGTTTTAGGTGCGATAGAAGGGGTCACAAAGCCAGAGATTGTCTAGGACTGAACGAGATACCACCAGATGGTCCTTCGAGGATAACTACTATGACCGATGATAGGGAAGCTGCCCAACCATTTGTGGTTCCAGGTATAATTTCAATTCAGTAGTTAGTAGAGTGGAGTCGTGGTTAACCTTTACGATTTGGAAGGCGACAGATAAAGGTAAGTTTGAGAATAGAAGGGTTAGAGAATATGGTGAGTTAGAAACATGATGATGTAACCTCAATTTAAGAAAGAGAGATAGTTATGTATCAAATTAGGTAACCTGGCATTGATACCACTAGTACGTCTAAGTGAATAAGAGGGCATAGTAGAGACTCATATATTTTAGGCTCACGCAAATTCAGGAGTGTTTAGATGAAGGCAATGTTTGGGAGTTTAGCTTAAGTAAACTATCGAGAGAGTAAGGGACGTGTTGCTTACTTTTACGATGATGGTGTGATCGATCGATACGAAGTCTAGGATGTATAATATGGGTGGTTACATAGGAATTTTTGTATTGTCCAATTTTGGTGAGGGAAATAATGAGATCTAAGTGAGGTTGGTAATTTAATAAATTAGAAACAATAAGGGATCATACGAAAGGTCATATAATTTAGCTGTTCTCTAGGAGATAGGTACCATCTTAAAGAACTAACCAATGAAGGACAGTTACTGATGCGCGGTGGGATCACAACCGACACTATATAGAAAAGGAAGACTTAGTGAAGTTTAGGGTGATCAATGAATGGTAGATGCGTTAGGCAATTAGGTGCTGCTTAACCTAGGGATAAAAGGTAAAGTATAAGAGTTAGAAATTAACTTGGAATGTCTAAAAGGGTAACTAATCAAAGGTGAGTTTAGCGCCTTAGATTGAAAGTCATGTTTAGAGGTTTAGTGTATCTCGTGCAATGTTAGAAAGGATGGTGAATCGACAAGGGTAAATATTAACTATAGAAATTGTAGCGAAGATAAAAGATTTCAGATTCGTTGAGTCATGAGTGTCGGAGTTAAGAGTCGAGTCTATAGTTGAAAAAGTTTAAGTTAAGAACCCCTAAATTTTTGGAAAATAGAAGGGCAAGATTTGGAAATTTTAGAAGATTAGGATTAAGATTGTAAATCTACCTACAACAAGTTTGCTAACAAGAAGATCGTTAGGTAAATTGTTGTTAAGAAGCCAAGTAGAATAATTAGAGCCCGACTAGAAGGAATGAAAGATATTAGACTAGGTAGTAACCTTGGAGGAAAATCTTTTGTGATATTAGGAATAAGTGTAGGGCATTGTTTAATTAGATGAAGAGTTTTGATTAAAAGTTAAGCTCGAATGTTAAAATCGTGCAAGTCGAGGGATTAGTGGGTTATCAGATGAGGAAAGCAAGATCTTGCATTAAAAACATTTAAGTGCATTAGGAATAAGACTAAATTAGGAAATTTCAAAGGCTCGACCCGTATGTAACGAAGTCGGAGCCAATGATTTTGTAAATAGCTAAAGTTAAGGATGATAAACTTAAGTGTGTGAAGAAGATTGCAACTTGAGGAATTGGAGACTGACTGAGATGTAAGATAAAATTGCCGGTTAGGTAGATTTTTGGGTTTTGGATAATGTCATACGGGTAAGAGAGGAGATTAACTAGATTTAATGAAGGTTGTAATGAGAGTCGAGTAGTTAAGGTTGAGTAATTAGGAGCATATTGGACGAAAGGAAAGAAGATTTACACGAGGACTGTATGAGTGAGCTTAGAAGTGAGGTTAGATCAGGAGGTTTAGAAAATGTTTCGACATGTAAGTTACGTCGAATTGTTTATGCACCCTTAAGGTGTTGGTTAAATGGTTTAACGAATTAGTTTGGACTTAAGAATTTATTAGTGATTGATGATGACCGAGGTAAGAGTTGGATAAAACGAGCATAGTGGATATAATTGTAGAGACTTAGAGGATACCTTGAAAGCGTAAAGGGGTAGAATTAAGTAATTAAAGTTTTGTGTATGAGAATGACATTAGAGCGGCTAAGGAAATGTTATGATTGCCCAAGGTAAGTAGGTTTAGAAAGTGAAAGTTATGATTTGGGAAGGAGATAGTAGTGTGGAGAAGAGTTCGAAATGGAGAATTAGGATAAAGAATATATGTATCAGGTCCTTAGTGTTATAGAATTGAAGAAGCTTTGAGGGTTTGATGCAGTAGATGCGTGTTGTTGTCATGAAATTACAAAAGTTAGGAACTGAATGAACTTAACTCGAGAGTCTAAGTGATGGAGGTTAAGTTGAAGCCAATAGAAGTATGAGCGATTGAATTATGAAGCGCGTAGTTAGAAAGATTTGAAACCTTGGGGATATGAGGAACTGTGAAGACCCGAAGGGTGAGTAAGACCATAGGAGTGTTAAGGCTAGTATTGCGGGTATTGCTACTTAGATAATGTGAGGGTGAATAAATAGAAGTTAACCAAGCAACAATTTTGAGGACAAAATTTCAATTAAGGAGGGAAGGATGTAACGCCCAGGTTTTTCGGGTTTCCGTCTTAGGGGTATTTTCATAAATAAGAAATATAGGTCCGTTTTGTGAGCAGGAGGTTTTATTAGAACCGTAGGAATTTTTGGGGATTTTTAGAAGAATAAGTAAATTTTTGGAAATCTAAATTGATAGCGTAACGCCAAATTTCATTTTTAGCCCTATAGCGGTTTTAATTCGTAAAAATAGTAAATTAAGTCCGTTTTGCAAACGGGGAGTTTCGTTAGAACTCTAGAGATTGATATAGATTTTTGGAGGAATAAGAGAATTTCGGAAAAACCAAATCTATAGGCAAAATAACGAACTAAGTGTGTAATTGATTTAGGGGCGAACTTGTAATTAAGGGAATCATTAATTCTTTTTATAAAAACACAAATTTCTCTTCTTCTCCTTAGCCATTTGCACGCAAGTTTCCAGAGAGCAATTTGCTCTCCATTTTGGCGATTCCCCCTCTCATGCCATTTCTCCCTTGCCGATCAACGCTTCCTCCTCCGGTGTTTCTTCTTCATTTTTTTCCCCCGTTTGACGTTCTAGGTAAGCTCTAAGCGTTGGGTGCATTTTGTTGTAGTTTTTAAGGTGTTTTTCCGTTAGGGTTTCAATTGGGCTTTTCTTGAAATTATCATTTTAGGATAGAAATGTGTTGGGTTGTTGATTGGTGAGGCATTTACGGTTATTGTGGTGAGTTGATAAACTTTTAGGGATTTTGGGTTGTTGGAGAGCCATTAATGGAGTTTGGGTATTTGTTAGCACAACGTGCTCGATGAAATGCCCAAATGGAGAAAATGAAGTTTTATGAAAGAATTTGCCTTAGTTAGGAGCTTGGTTTATGTATGGAATTTGTTTATTTAGGATCAATTTTAATGCCACTTCTTGTAAAATGTGTTAGGTGAACCAAGCTTTCGGACGATGCTTGGCATTTCTAAGGACGCCAGGTAAGTGGGTGTTAAGTTTCCGGCCCTTAAGGCCCTACATCGTGTTAATGTTAGGTATTTGTGTTTTAATGATGATTTTATAATTGTGGGGTTTAATGTGTCGGGTAGCATAGGATGTCAGTTAATAGTTGTTTGTTAGGTTTGTTGCGAGTAAAGCATGTCTATGTACGTTTGTAAATTGTTTGATGATATGTCATACATGAATTCCTCATGCATCATGTTTGCTTAAATGTCATAGGAAATGTTTAAATGTATGATTTACGTAAAGGAAAGGTAACGATTAAGTGTGGGTTGGGACAGTATGGCCATATCAACAAAGCTAATGTCACTGTCCACGCGATGGATCGTGATTACGGCCGAAATGACTATGTACACGCACTTGGCCTACTCCCTGGCACGATCCCCACCTTAATTCATGTCAACGAAAAGAAAAAGAATAAGAACAAGTAAACGAACATGTTTTATGAAAAATCATGTCTTCATGCATATGTCATTTATAGTACATTCTCTTACTAAGTATTAGGCTTAATGTTTAAGTTTCATGATGTAGGTGATAAGAACGAAGGTGAGGAATGTTTCCACGATGATCAGACGTAGGTGGTTGATGGACGGAGCTCGTGGCAACGGGATGTGTTTTGGCTAGGCGTGATGATCCGTGGGTGTGCTCCGAGTCATTTTGTGGTAATTAGATGGAAGTTAGATGAACATTGAGTGTTTGAAGGATTTTAGGGTGTAAGTAGAAGTTTAATATGTTGAAAATTTTGTATTGAATATTGGTTTGAAGTTATGTATTTTGGATAGATTATAAACCAATGTTTTGATGATTTTGATAGCTCCCGCTATGTATGGACGGTTGTTGATGAAATAGAATAGAGTTTTGGATGAGTTTTGGTGATTTGGAAGATGTTTGATGTGCATTTTGATGAATGTTGATGTTTGCTAATATTTTGATGAAATAGAATAGAGTTTTGGATGAGTTTTGGTGATTTGGAAGTAGGTTTGCGATTTTAAATCGAAATGGGTGTTTTGTGTCGAGATTTGATGAGCTTGAATGTTCGGTTTATGGATGGTGATGGAATTGATATCGAATAGGTAGAGTTGGTTAATTTTGGAAGTGATTGGAGGTGTTGATTATGTACAAAATGTAAAAATTGCCTTTACAGGGGTAGACTGGTGCCTGTAGGGGTAGACACCTTGCCAGGCAAGAGGTCGACCGCTATTGCAAGGTGTCGACCGAACTTACAAAGAAATGCAACCAGAGAGCAAAACTGTTTTTGAAGTGTAGACCACTTAAACTAGGGGTCGACCGCTATTGCAAGGTGTCGACCGAACTTACAAAGGAATGCAACCCGAGAGTAAAACTGTTTTTGAAGAGTCGACCACTTAGACTA
Organism: Begonia masoniana; assembly: GCA_022432975.1. Classification (NCBI taxonomy): domain Eukaryota; kingdom Viridiplantae; phylum Streptophyta; class Magnoliopsida; order Cucurbitales; family Begoniaceae; genus Begonia; species Begonia masoniana. The sequence goes on along the minus strand of CM039515.1, from coordinate 25,940,730 downwards.
GGGGTCGACCGCTATTACTAGGTGTCGACCGGTTACAGTACAACCAAAAACCAGAACCTTTTTAGGGGTCGACCACTATTATGAAGTGTCGACCGAAAGCTCTGGGGATCGACCGGTGTGCTTTTTATAGTGTTAAACTTGAGATTTTGGTTAATTTTATCTTGTAACGAGTCTTCCACGCACGGTAGTCTTCCACCGAATGAAGTTAATTGTCTCTAAACAAGTGAGCGTAAAGGATTGAAACCTTAGACGAGTCATTTTGGGTACGTTTAAGTTAGAGCCAAAATGTCGATAGATATTGATTGTAATGCCCGAGTCCGTTCTCTAAAGAGCGAAAAGAAAAAGAAAATTTTTACGTGAACTATTCGAGGGTTTAAAGTTAAGATTACGTCATGGTTAGGCCGTGTCGGCCCTGACCGGGTTGGGGTCATCACAACTACGATCCTCGGTTCCTCGATCCATGGAACCGACACAAACCGAAAGTCCGGTCTTCCAGTTTCGGGCCGGTTCTACCCACTCCTAGCAAGAACTGGAGCTCCATAACCTTGTTGATCCAGTGAATGTGAATCCAGTGAAGATTCTTGGAGTCTATAAGGCAAGTCAGAAATCCTAATCTTTTTTGCTTTCTTATGTCAACAGGGAAGAGGCCGTTAGTTTCAGTAATGCTAAATGTACTATCTTCTCTCTCTACCCACTTATGTAATTTGCTGTCAATTAATAATGAACTAGCTTTTTACATACAAACTCTCGAGCTCAGCATGCTCAATGACATTTTTTTGATTAATCTCACTCGCTCGTTAGAAAATAAGCCGATCTAACGTCGTGGGCATCCGGTGCTGTTGACACAAATTGTAGACTGACTCGTATTCTTGAAACGATGAGTGTCGCACAGTCTTTCCATGCCCCTCGAAAGTAGAACCGTGGCAGGTGAACAAATTTAATGACGTGTCATACGATTATAATATAATTAATACGATTATAATATAATTAATATAATAAATTATAGGGTTTTTTTTTTTTTTTTTTTTTTTTTTTTTTTTTTTTTTTTTTTTTTTTTTTTTTTTTTTTTTTTTTTTTTTTTTTTTTTTTTTTTTTTTTTTTTTTTTTTTTTTTTTTTTTTTTTTTTTTTTTTTTTTTTTTTTTTTTTTTTTTTTTTTTTTTTTTTTTTTTTTTTTTTTTTTTTTTTTTTTTTTTTTTTTTTTTTTTTTTTTTTTTTTTTTTTTTTTTTTTTTTTTTTTTTTTTTTTTTTTTTTTTTTTTTTTTTTTTTTTTTTTTTTTTTTTTTTTTTTTTTTTTTTTTTTTTTTTTTTTTTTTTTTTTTTTTTTTTTTTTTTTTTTTTTTTTTTTTTTTTTTTTTTTTTTTTTTTTTTTTTTTTTTTTTTTTTTTTTTTTTTTTTTTTTTTTTTTTTTTTTTTTTTTTTTTTTTTTTTTTTTTTTTTTTTTTTTTTTTTTTTTTTTTTTTTTTTTTTTTTTTTTTTTTTTTTTTTTTTTTTTTTTTTTTTTTTTTTTTTTTTTTTTTTTTTTTTTTTTTTTTTTTTTTTTTTTTTTTTTTTTTTTTTTTTTTTTTTTTTTTTTTTTTTTTTTTTTTTTTTTTTTTTTTTTTTTTTTTTTTTTTTTTTTTTTTTTTTTTTTTTTTTTTTTTTTTTTTTTTTTTTTTTTTTTTTTTTTTTTTTTTTTTTTTTTTTTTTTTTTTTTTTTTTTTTTTTTTTTTTTTTTTTTTTTTTTTTTTTTTTTTTTTTTTTTTTTTTTTTTTTTTTTTTTTTTTTTTTTTTTTTTTTTTTTTTTTTTTTTTTTTTTTTTTTTTTTTTTTTTTTTTTTTTTTTTTTTTTTTTTTTTTTTTTTTTTTTTTTTTTTTTTTTTTTTTTTTTTTTTTTTTTTTTTTTTTTTTTTTTTTTTTTTTTTTTTTTTTTTTTTTTTTTTTTTTTTTTTTTTTTTTTTTTTTTTTTTTTTTTTTTTTTTTTTTTTTTTTTTTTTTTTTTTTTTTTTTTTTTTTTTTTTTTTTTTTTTTTTTTTTTTTTTTTTTTTTTTTTTTTTTTTTTTTTTTTTTTTTTTTTTTTTTTTTTTTTTTTTTTTTTTTTTTTTTTTTTTTTTTTTTTTTTTTTTTTTTTTTTTTTTTTTTTTTTTTTTTTTTTTTTTTTTTTTTTTTTTTTTTTTTTTTTTTTTTTTTTTTTTTTTTTTTTTTTTTTTTTTTTTTTTTTTTTTTTTTTTTTTTTTTTTTTTTTTTTTTTTTTTTTTTTTTTTTTTTTTTTTTTTTTTTTTTTTTTTTTTTTTTTTTTTTTTTTTTTTTTTTTTTTTTTTTTTTTTTTTTTTTTTTTTTTTTTTTTTTTTTTTTTTTTTTTTTTTTTTTTTTTTTTTTTTTTTTTTTTTTTTTTTTTTTTTTTTTTTTTTTTTTTTTTTTTTTTTTTTTTTTTTTTTTTTTTTTTTTTTTTTTTTTTTTTTTTTTTTTTTTTTTTTTTTTTTTTTTTTTTTTTTTTTTTTTTTTTTTTTTTTTTTTTTTTTTTTTTTTTTTTTTTTTTTTTTTTTTTTTTTTTTTTTTTTTTTTTTTTTTTTTTTTTTTTTTTTTTTTTTTTTTTTTTTTTTTTTTTTTTTTTTTTTTTTTTTTTTTTTTTTTTTTTTTTTTTTTTTTTTTTTTTTTTTTTTTTTTTTTTTTTTTTTTTTTTTTTTTTTTTTTTTTTTTTTTTTTTTTTTTTTTTTTTTTTTTTTTTTTTTTTTTTTTTTTTTTTTTTTTTTTTTTTTTTTTTTTTTTTTTTTTTTTTTTTTTTTTTTTTTTTTTTTTTTTTTTTTTTTTTTTTTTTTTTTTTTTTTTTTTTTTTTTTTTTTTTTTTTTTTTTTTTTTTTTTTTTTTTTTTTTTTTTTTTTTTTTTTTTTTTTTTTTTTTTTTTTTTTTTTTTTTTTTTTTTTTTTTTTTTTTTTTTTTTTTTTTTTTTTTTTTTTTTTTTTTTTTTTTTTTTTTTTTTTTTTTTTTTTTTTTTTTTTTTTTTTTTTTTTTTTTTTTTTTTTTTTTTTTTTTTTTTTTTTTTTTTTTTTTTTTTTTTTTTTTTTTTTTTTTTTTTTTTTTTTTTTTTTTTTTTTTTTTTTTTTTTTTTTTTTTTTTTTTTTTTTTTTTTTTTTTTTTTTTTTTTTTTTTTTTTTTTTTTTTTTTTTTTTTTTTTTTTTTTTTTTTTTTTTTTTTTTTTTTTTTTTTTTTTTTTTTTTTTTTTTTTTTTTTTTTTTTTTTTTTTTTTTTTTTTTTTTTTTTTTTTTTTTTTTTTTTTTTCAGACTTTCACATTTTACATCTTCCGGTCGCTAAACGACAAAACACATTTTACATCTTCCGGTCGCTAAACGACAAAACACATTTTACATCTTCCGGTCGCTAAACGACAAAACACATTTTACATCTTCCGGTCGCTAAACGACAAAACACATTTTACATCTTCCGGTCGCTAAACGACAAAACACATTTTACATCTTCCGGTCGCTAAACGACAAAACACATTTTACATCTTCCGGTCGCTAAACGACAAAACACATTTTACATCTTCCGGTCGCTAAACGACAAAACACATTTTACATCTTCCGGTCGCTAAACGACAAAACACATTTTACATCTTCCGGTCGCTAAACGACAAAACACATTTTACATCTTCCGGTCGCTAAACGACAAAACACATTTTACATCTTCCGGTCGCTAAACGACAAAACACATTTTACATCTTCCGGTCGCTAAACGACAAAACACATTTTACATCTTCCGGTCGCTAAACGACAAAACACATTTTACATCTTCCGGTCGCTAAACGACAAAACACATTTTACATCTTCCGGTCGCTAAACGACAAAACACATTTTACATCTTCCGGTCGCTAAACGACAAAACACATTTTACATCTTCCGGTCGCTAAACGACAAAACACATTTTACATCTTCCGGTCGCTAAACGACAAAACACATTTTACATCTTCCGGTCGCTAAACGACAAAACACATTTTACATCTTCCGGTCGCTAAACGACAAAACACATTTTACATCTTCCGGTCGCTAAACGACAAAACACATTTTACATCTTCCGGTCGCTAAACGACAAAACACATTTTACATCTTCCGGTCGCTAAACGACAAAACACATTTTACATCTTCCGGTCGCTAAACGACAAAACACATTTTACATCTTCCGGTCGCTAAACGACAAAACACATTTTACATCTTCCGGTCGCTAAACGACAAAACACATTTTACATCTTCCGGTCGCTAAACGACAAAACACATTTTACATCTTCCGGTCGCTAAACGACAAAACACATTTTACATCTTCCGGTCGCTAAACGACAAAACACATTTTACATCTTCCGGTCGCTAAACGACAAAACACATTTTACATCTTCCGGTCGCTAAACGACAAAACACATTTTACATCTTCCGGTCGCTAAACGACAAAACACATTTTACATCTTCCGGTCGCTAAACGACAAAACACATTTTACATCTTCCGGTCGCTAAACGACAAAACACATTTTACATCTTCCGGTCGCTAAACGACAAAACACATTTTACATCTTCCGGTCGCTAAACGACAAAACACATTTTACATCTTCCGGTCGCTAAACGACAAAACACATTTTACATCTTCCGGTCGCTAAACGACAAAACACATTTTACATCTTCCGGTCGCTAAACGACAAAACACATTTTACATCTTCCGGTCGCTAAACGACAAAACACATTTTACATCTTCCGGTCGCTAAACGACAAAACACATTTTACATCTTCCGGTCGCTAAACGACAAAACACATTTTACATCTTCCGGTCGCTAAACGACAAAACACATTTTACATCTTCCGGTCGCTAAACGACAAAACACATTTTACATCTTCCGGTCGCTAAACGACAAAACACATTTTACATCTTCCGGTCGCTAAACGACAAAACACATTTTACATCTTCCGGTCGCTAAACGACAAAACACATTTTACATCTTCCGGTCGCTAAACGACAAAACACATTTTACATCTTCCGGTCGCTAAACGACAAAACACATTTTACATCTTCCGGTCGCTAAACGACAAAACACATTTTACATCTTCCGGTCGCTAAACGACAAAACACATTTTACATCTTCCGGTCGCTAAACGACAAAACACATTTTACATCTTCCGGTCGCTAAACGACAAAACACATTTTACATCTTCCGGTCGCTAAACGACAAAACACATTTTACATCTTCCGGTCGCTAAACGACAAAACACATTTTACATCTTCCGGTCGCTAAACGACAAAACACATTTTACATCTTCCGGTCGCTAAACGACAAAACACATTTTACATCTTCCGGTCGCTAAACGACAAAACACATTTTACATCTTCCGGTCGCTAAACGACAAAACACATTTTACATCTTCCGGTCGCTAAACGACAAAACACATTTTACATCTTCCGGTCGCTAAACGACAAAACACATTTTACATCTTCCGGTCGCTAAACGACAAAACACATTTTACATCTTCCGGTCGCTAAACGACAAAACACATTTTACATCTTCCGGTCGCTAAACGACAAAACACATTTTACATCTTCCGGTCGCTAAACGACAAAACACATTTTACATCTTCCGGTCGCTAAACGACAAAACACATTTTACATCTTCCGGTCGCTAAACGACAAAACACATTTTACATCTTCCGGTCGCTAAACGACAAAACACATTTTACATCTTCCGGTCGCTAAACGACAAAACACATTTTACATCTTCCGGTCGCTAAACGACAAAACACATTTTACATCTTCCGGTCGCTAAACGACAAAACACATTTTACATCTTCCGGTCGCTAAACGACAAAACACATTTTACATCTTCCGGTCGCTAAACGACAAAACACATTTTACATCTTCCGGTCGCTAAACGACAAAACACATTTTACATCTTCCGGTCGCTAAACGACAAAACACATTTTACATCTTCCGGTCGCTAAACGACAAAACACATTTTACATCTTCCGGTCGCTAAACGACAAAACACATTTTACATCTTCCGGTCGCTAAACGACAAAACACATTTTACATCTTCCGGTCGCTAAACGACAAAACACATTTTACATCTTCCGGTCGCTAAACGACAAAACACATTTTACATCTTCCGGTCGCTAAACGACAAAACACATTTTACATCTTCCGGTCGCTAAACGACAAAACACATTTTACATCTTCCGGTCGCTAAACGACAAAACACATTTTACATCTTCCGGTCGCTAAACGACAAAACACATTTTACATCTTCCGGTCGCTAAACGACAAAACACATTTTACATCTTCCGGTCGCTAAACGACAAAACACATTTTACATCTTCCGGTCGCTAAACGACAAAACACATTTTACATCTTCCGGTCGCTAAACGACAAAACACATTTTACATCTTCCGGTCGCTAAACGACAAAACACATTTTACATCTTCCGGTCGCTAAACGACCATATCCTTTAACATACTGTAACAAAAGAGTCTTAACCAGGGGTCATAAATCGCCTCTCCAGTCCCGCACTGTCACCTTGAGCATCCTCCAGCAACCAGCCTTAAGCATCCTCTTTGAACATAACATCCTCACCTGAACCTTCTTCACCTACACCATAAGGTTTAACTATAAGCCTAATGCTTAGTAAGGAATGCATGCTGACAGATATACATGAGTACACAATTTAAAGAGACATAAGTTCATAAACCATTCATCATTCGTGTTCATCTTTATCATTTACATAACATGTATTAAGGCAGGGAACGAGGGAGGAAGACAGGGGTACATAGTCATTTGCCTATCGCGGCAGTCATACATAATCATTTGCCTATCGCGGCAATCATAATACATCACTCGGCCTCCACCAGTGGGAGATTTCGCGAGCCATACATATCATTAACTCGGCCTCCACCAGTGGGAGATTTCGCGAGCCATACATATCATTAACTCGGCCTCCACCAGTGGGAGATTTCGCGAGCCATACATATCATTAACTCGGCCTCCACCAGTGGGAGATTTCGCGAGCCATACATATCATTAACTCGGCCTCCACCAGTGGGAGATTTCGCGAGCCATACATATCATTAACTCGGCCTCCACCAGTGGGAGATTTCGCGAGCCATACATATCATTAACTCGGCCTCCACCAGTGGGAGATTTCGCGAGCCATACATATCATTAACTCGGCCTCCACCAGTGGGAGATTTCGCGAGCCATACATATCATTAACTCGGCCTCCACCAGTGGGAGATTTCGCGAGCCATACATATCATTAACTCGGCCTCCACCAGTGGGAGATTTCGCGAGCCATACATATCATTAACTCGGCCTCCACCAGTGGGAGATTTCGCGAGCCATACATATCATTAACTCGGCCTCCACCAGTGGGAGATTTCGCGAGCCATACATATCATTAACTCGGCCTCCACCAGTGGGAGATTTCGCGAGCCATACATATCATTAACTCGGCCTCCACCAGTGGGAGATTTCGCGAGCCATACATATCATTAACTCGGCCTCCACCAGTGGGAGATTTCGCGAGCCATACATATCATTAACTCGGCCTCCACCAGTGGGAGATTTCGCGAGCCATACATATCATTAACTCGGCCTCCACCAGTGGGAGATTTCGCGAGCCATACATATCATTAACTCGGCCTCCACCAGTGGGAGATTTCGCGAGCCATACATATCATTAACTCGGCCTCCACCAGTGGGAGATTTCGCGAGCCATACATATCATTAACTCGGCCTCCACCAGTGGGAGATTTCGCGAGCCATACATATCATTAACTCGGCCTCCACCAGTGGGAGATTTCGCGAGCCATACATATCATTAACTCGGCCTCCACCAGTGGGAGATTTCGCGAGCCATACATATCATTAACTCGGCCTCCACCAGTGGGAGATTTCGCGAGCCATACATATCATTAACTCGGCCTCCACCAGTGGGAGATTTCGCGAGCCATACATATCATTAACTCGGCCTCCACCAGTGGGAGATTTCGCGAGCCATACATATCATTAACTCGGCCTCCACCAGTGGGAGATTTCGCGAGCCATACATATCATTAACTCGGCCTCCACCAGTGGGAGATTTCGCGAGCCATACATATCATTAACTCGGCCTCCACCAGTGGGAGATTTCGCGAGCCATACATATCATTAACTCGGCCTCCACCAGTGGGAGATTTCGCGAGCCATACATATCATTAACTCGGCCTCCACCAGTGGGAGATTTCGCGAGCCATACATATCATTAACTCGGCCTCCACCAGTGGGAGATTTCGCGAGCCATACATATCATTAACTCGGCCTCCACCAGTGGGAGATTTCGCGAGCCATACATATCATTAACTCGGCCTCCACCAGTGGGAGATTTCGCGAGCCATACATATCATTAACTCGGCCTCCACCAGTGGGAGATTTCGCGAGCCATACATATCATTAACTCGGCCTCCACCAGTGGGAGATTTCGCGAGCCATACATATCATTAACTCGGCCTCCACCAGTGGGAGATTTCGCGAGCCATACATATCATTAACTCGGCCTCCACCAGTGGGAGATTTCGCGAGCCATACATATCATTAACTCGGCCTCCACCAGTGGGAGATTTCGCGAGCCATACATATCATTAACTCGGCCTCCACCAGTGGGAGATTTCGCGAGCCATACATATCATTAACTCGGCCTCCACCAGTGGGAGATTTCGCGAGCCATACATATCATTAACTCGGCCTCCACCAGTGGGAGATTTCGCGAGCCATACATATCATTAACTCGGCCTCCACCAGTGGGAGATTTCGCGAGCCATACATATCATTAACTCGGCCTCCACCAGTGGGAGATTTCGCGAGCCATACATATCATTAACTCGGCCTCCACCAGTGGGAGATTTCGCGAGCCATACATATCATTAACTCGGCCTCCACCAGTGGGAGATTTCGCGAGCCATACATATCATTAACTCGGCCTCCACCAGTGGGAGATTTCGCGAGCCATACATATCATTAACTCGGCCTCCACCAGTGGGAGATTTCGCGAGCCATACATATCATTAACTCGGCCTCCACCAGTGGGAGATTTCGCGAGCCATACATATCATTAACTCGGCCTCCACCAGTGGGAGATTTCGCGAGCCATACATATCATTAACTCGGCCTCCACCAGTGGGAGATTTCGCGAGCCATACATATCATTAACTCGGCCTCCACCAGTGGGAGATTTCGCGAGCCATACATATCATTAACTCGGCCTCCACCAGTGGGAGATTTCGCGAGCCATACATATCATTAACTCGGCCTCCACCAGTGGGAGATTTCGCGAGCCATACATATCATTAACTCGGCCTCCACCAGTGGGAGATTTCGCGAGCCATACATATCATTAACTCGGCCTCCACCAGTGGGAGATTTCGCGAAACATGTACATTACAGTAGTTAAAACAAAGTCCTAGTAGTCCTAATCATAAACCATCCTAGGATCTAATAGCTAAAGTCATTCCGATTCCTCTGTTTGACACACTGCAGTCTGAAATCCGAACCTAGGTGTGACAGGTTTTACCATTGATTAAATCCGAGTTGGTTACTTAAAATGCTCAGAATCGATTCGGGATGACATTTCTACTCCCAGATTTTAAAAAGTCATAAACTACTCGGCCACTGCTAAAAAAAATCCGAACTCAGTGCCGAGCTGAAAACAGAGCTCTATTTACTAATGAATGACTACATTGTCCATTTCATACCTCGGGTGTGGATTTGCAGAGAAGAGCAAGCTCGAAACCAGCCATCGGTAAAGGAAGTTCTGGTAGCCGAGAGCAAGAACTTGGGAAAGAAGGAATCGCCGAGAGGGAATGTCGGCTACAGTGGCAATAAATGAGATTTAAGGTTTCCATTTCCTATTTATACTTAATCCATCAATTCTAATTACAAAACTGCCACCCAACCTAGTTTTACTCAACTTGTAATAAATTTGTCTTAACATTAAATTTAAATCATAAGGGTTAAATAAGAGGGTGACAATGAAAATGGTCAGAAAATCACCTGGCCGAAATGTCGGGTGTTACACGATGAGCTTCGAACACCGGTCGGCTCAGATGACGACGAGGTGGAAAGCATACCGGTAAGAGAACAAATCTCAATGGGATTTCATAAGGGTAAAAAATATGGTTCTTTGCAGGAACTGAAAAACGAGATAGACCAATATTCCATAGAAAATTGTTATGGTATTACATACATGAAATGTGAAAGAAGTCGACTGACGGCTGAATGTGGAGATGGATGTGGGTGGCGATTGCATGCTTCATTGATGCAAAATGAGCGAACGTTCCAAATAAAGAGCTTGATCGACTCTCACTGCTGTTCGAGGCAAGTTGAAAATCGACGCGCTTCAGCAAAATGGCTGGCGAACCATTACCTGGATAGGTTCAAAAGTCACCCTACCTGGGACATCTCATCTATTATGGAGACAGTGAGGAATGACTTCACCGTCGACATTTCATCCAGTCTTGCCACAAGAGCAAGAAGCATAGCTCGAACCCTCAATGAAAGGAAGTGCGACGAACAGTACGGGCAGCTGTGGTCGTACGCGGCCGAAATATTCAGATCAAATCCGGGCAGCACAGTGAAAATTGATGGAAACCCAGTGGGCCGTAATCAATTGGGATTCCAAAGATTCTATATGTGCATGGCTGCTTGCAAGACTGGGTTGCTGGAGTACGGGAGACCCGTTATCTGCTTAAATGGCTGTCATCTAAAGGGGTCGTGTGCTGGCCAACTACTCAGAGCCGTCAGCATTGTTGGAAATGATGGAATCTGCCATGTTGTTGTTGCCTAACGTCGAGTCTGAGTGTGCAGACTCATGGACATGGTTTTTGGGTATATTAAAGGAAGACCTCAACACTCAGCATGGCTATGGTTGGACACTTATTTCAGATCGACATAAGGTATGATGTATTTCTATAAGTTTATTTAAAATTTTGTGGCTTTGGCTTATTAATATTATTTTATTAACGTCATTGTTTGTGCAAATATCAGGGGTTACAGAGAGCTATTCGAGATCAATTCCCATATGCTGAACACCGCTTCTGCCTCCGGCATATGTATGCGAATTTCAAAAATCACTTTCGGGGCAAAGCATACAGAGATGCGATGTGGAATGCGGCCAGAGCACCCACTGAGGCCCATTTTAAGCAAGAAATGCGGAAACTACACCGGCTATGTCCGGAAGCCCACGAATGGCTTAGAGCAGAAGAGCCGAAATTTTGGGCTAGTCATGCCTTCTCTGCGAATCCCAAGTGCGATCTGGGATTGAATAACTTGAGCGAGTCATTCAATGCACTTCTTTTGCCAGTCAGGGACAAACCGATCCTGACCATGTTCGAGATGATCCGAACACGCTTGATGACTCGCATCGTCAAGAAATATGAGAAGCTGTTTGATTCAAATGAGATCATGTGTCCCAAGATCCAAGCAAAGCTTGACAAGCTTAAGAGTGCATCTGGAAACTGGCATGCAACGTTTTCGGGAGCTACACGATTTCAAGTCAGCAATGGTTACGACCAATTCGAGGTGGACATGACTTTGGGTGTGTGCAACTGCACTCGGTGGGAGCGTACAGGAATCCCGTGTGTCCATTCCATTTCTTGCATGTACTGGATGAGAGTCGCGCCAGAAGACTACGTGCATGCATGCTATTACAGGGGAAGATTCCTGCAGATGTACTCACACTATATTCGTCCGATCAGTCGCCCAATAATGTGGCCGATCGTACGAGATATGAAAGAAATCCTCCGCCAAAAAGACGACGTCAACCTGGTAGGCCAAAGAAGACAAGAGTGCGAGATCTCGAAGAGCCGTCAAGCTCGAGAGTCAGTAAGAGGAACTCAACCGTGCGTTGTGGTATATGTCGGCAGCAGGGGCATAATACTCGCACTTGTCCTAACCAGGGATCAACTTCAGGCGCTGCTTCGCATGACACATTCATGGGCTTTAACACATTTGATGGGACGCAGGAATTTTCAACACGCGGCCGTGGCAGGAATTTGTAAATATTTTTAATATACCATGTATTAATTTTTTTAATCGTATTGTTTATTCAGTGTATATCATTTGATGGGTTTTTGGCATTTACTAAATCAAAAATCTGGTGTGTAAAACCAAGCAATTGGAACAAATCTGGAGCCTGTTTATGCAGCACTACAACCTAAAAAAACTTCAAAATTTCTTCTTTCTTGAATGAAGAAATCAATCCATACGTAGTCAGAAATCGCAAGAAACTCACTAATGAATCCTCATGTTGTCTTGTAATCTTCACATTCCACTCAATTGCCAGTTCCATCGCATCCTTTTTTACCTGAGGGTCAATATTAGGTGATATTTTGGCCAATTGCTCCAGCATGTAACTCCTCGCGACACATTCTTCAATATCACTTTCTTCCTTCTTCCACTGTTGAGAAAAATACCCTTGAAACACATCCAAAACAAGCTTTGCTGGATCCAATGACATTTGAAGAATAGCTGAAATTTCATGGGACGTCAAATCATGCCTAGACTTGGTACTCAACTCTTTTTTACAAGTACAGAGTTAAAGGCAGTGTTTGCCTGCAAAGCTTCAAGTTGCTCCATTTTAACTGAGTGAAAAGTGGCACTTATTGGTGATATAGCAGTAATACCAAGAACCTGCTGTAAGTATGCAGCTTGTTTATAATCAGAAAGAGAATTCAAAAGACTTCCATAGTTCGCTAATAGGTGCAGGAATCCCAACGCCTCGAAAGAATTTTCGTATGTCCATTTCATTTTAACTTTCCATTCATTGGCCATCTTTAATGCCTCTGCTTTAACTGGAGCCGTGATCTGTGGTGATCTGTTAAAATGGAGCAACTTGAAGCTTTGCAGGCAAACACTGCCTTTAACTCTGTACTTGTAAAAAAAGAGTTGAGTACCAAGTCTAGGCATGATTTGACGTCCCATGAAATTTCAGCTATTCTTCAAATGTCATTGGATCCAGCAAAGCTTGACAAGCTTAAGAGTGCATCTGGAAACTGGCATGCAACGTTTTCGGGAGCTACACGATTTCAAGTCAGCAATGGTTACGACCAATTCGAGGTGGACATGACTTTGGGTGTGTGCAACTGCACTCGGTGGGAGCGTACAGGAATCCCGTGTGTCCATTCCATTTCTTGCATGTACTGGATGAGAGTCGCGCCAGAAGACTACGTGCATGCATGCTATTACAGGGGAAGATTCCTGCAGATGTACTCACACTATATTCGTCCGATCAGTCGCCCAATAATGTGGCCGATCGTACGAGATATGAAAGAAATCCTCCCGCCAAAAAGACGACGTCAACCTGGTAGGCCAAAGAAGACAAGAGTGCGAGATCTCGAAGAGCCGTCAAGCTCGAGAGTCAGTAAGAGGAACTCAACCGTGCGTTGTGGTACTCAACTCTTTTTTTTTTTTTTTTTTTTTTTTTTTTTTTTTTTTTTTTTTTTTTTTTTTTTTTTTTTTTTTTTTTTTTTTTTTTTTTTTTTTTTTTTTTTTTTTTTTTTTTTTTTTTTTTTTTTTTTTTTTTTTTTTTTTTTTTTTTTTTTTTTTTTTTTTTTTTTTTTTTTTTTTTTTTTTTTTTTTTTTTTTTTTTTTTTTTTTTTTTTTTTTTTTTTTTTTTTTTTTTTTTTTTTTTTTTTTTTTTTTTTTTTTTTTTTTTTTTTTTTTTTTTTTTTTTTTTTTTTTTTTTTTTTTTTTTTTTTTTTTTTTTTTTTTTTTTTTTTTTTTTTTTTTTTTTTTTTTTTTTTTTTTTTTTTTTTTTTTTTTTTTTTTTTTTTTTTTTTTTTTTTTTTTTTTTTTTTTTTTTTTTTTTTTTTTTTTTTTTTTTTTTTTTTTTTTTTTTTTTTTTTTTTTTTTTTTTTTTTTTTTTTTTTTTTTTTTTTTTTTTTTTTTTTTTTTTTTTTTTTTTTTTTTTTTTTTTTTTTTTTTTTTTTTTTTTTTTTTTTTTTTTTTTTTTTTTTTTTTTTTTTTTTTTTTTTTTTTTTTTTTTTTTTTTTTTTTTTTTTTTTTTTTTTTTTTTTTTTTTTTTTTTTTTTTTTTTTTTTTTTTTTTTTTTTTTTTTTTTTTTTTTTTTTTTTTTTTTTTTTTTTTTTTTTTTTTTTTTTTTTTTTTTTTTTTTTTTTTTTTTTTTTTTTTTTTTTTTTTTTTTTTTTTTTTTTTTTTTTTTTTTTTTTTTTTTTTTTTTTTTTTTTTTTTTTTTTTTTTTTTTTTTTTTTTTTTTTTTTTTTTTTTTTTTTTTTTTTTTTTTTTTTTTTTTTTTTTTTTTTTTTTTTTTTTTTTTTTTTTTTTTTTTTTTTTTTTTTTTTTTTTTTTTTTTTTTTTTTTTTTTTTTTTTTTTTTTTTTTTTTTTTTTTTTTTTTTTTTTTTTTTTTTTTTTTTTTTTTTTTTTTTTTTTTTTTTTTTTTTTTTTTTTTTTTTTTTTTTTTTTTTTTTTTTTTTTTTTTTTTTTTTTTTTTTTTTTTTTTTTTTTTTTTTTTTTTTTTTTTTTTTTTTTTTTTTTTTTTTTTTTTTTTTTTTTTTTTTTTTTTTTTTTTTTTTTTTTTTTTTTTTTTTTTTTTTTTTTTTTTTTTTTTTTTTTTTTTTTTTTTTTTTTTTTTTTTTTTTTTTTTTTTTTTTTTTTTTTTTTTTTTTTTTTTTTTTTTTTTTTTTTTTTTTTTTTTTTTTTTTTTTTTTTTTTTTTTTTTTTTTTTTTTTTTTTTTTTTTTTTTTTTTTTTTTTTTTTTTTTTTTTTTTTTTTTTTTTTTTTTTTTTTTTTTTTTTTTTTTTTTTTTTTTTTTTTTTTTTTTTTTTTTTTTTTTTTTTTTTTTTTTTTTTTTTTTTTTTTTTTTTTTTTTTTTTTTTTTTTTTTTTTTTTTTTTTTTTTTTTTTTTTTTTTTTTTTTTTTTTTTTTTTTTTTTTTTTTTTTTTTTTTTTTTTTTTTTTTTTTTTTTTTTTTTTTTTTTTTTTTTTTTTTTTTTTTTTTTTTTTTTTTTTTTTTTTTTTTTTTTTTTTTTTTTTTTTTTTTTTTTTTTTTTTTTTTTTTTTTTTTTTTTTTTTTTTTTTTTTTTTTTTTTTTTTTTTTTTTTTTTTTTTTTTTTTTTTTTTTTTTTTTTTTTTTTTTTTTTTTTTTTTTTTTTTTTTTTTTTTTTTTTTTTTTTTTTTTTTTTTTTTTTTTTTTTTTTTTTTTTTTTTTTTTTTTTTTTTTTTTTTTTTTTTTTTTTTTTTTTTTTTTTTTTTTTTTTTTTTTTTTTTTTTTTTTTTTTTTTTTTTTTTTTTTTTTTTTTTTTTTTTTTTTTTTTTTTTTTTTTTTTTTTTTTTTTTCTCAAGAAGATGAAATCGTATTAGGGCTCTGATCAATACCCACTCTGGTTAAAAAAAATCTCCATTCAGCTCTACCCAGCCTGGAAAATTACATGCTGTTAAAAATTCAAATTTTATGTATTTGACAGAGAAAGATTAGCTAAACCCACACGACGGAACAATAACAAAGTAAAACATTTACTTTTTCCTACACAGCATATCACACTGAGCGAGAGAACAACCTGAAAGAAGGAAAGCTCAAGAATTGACTTCCTCACGACATCGAGAAGAGAGGAGAAAGAAGCCACCCAACGCCACAACACACTGAGAAATGAAGCTAGAAGCACAGGGAGAAGAAACACCACACCACAACAAGAAAGAGAAAAAAGAGGGAGGAGAAGAAAATGCCAAAACCCATCGAGAAAGAGTAAGAAGAATAAGACGATGCAATAATACTCTCTGAAATTATCAGTCCATGAATGCATAAAAAGAAATCATAATATATGTCAGACTGAAATATTTGGTAGAAGGTGAAGAATCACATATAATTCACTGAATGACAAACGTAAGGAAACAAAGAGTCACCTCATGGCACATGAAAAATTAAATGAGACGATGGAGACAGAGAAAAGTTAGTTTGGCTTAGAGATGGCTCCCGCCCGCCTAAAGCAGTGAGCCGAGGGAACTAGAGAAGATGATGTTTCGAGCTCTATCATCGGTGGAGCTCTTATCCAAGCAAGAGAACCTTTATGAAATAATGAAAGTGAGAGATGACAAACGATCCCATTCATTGAAGCCGGAATTTGAACGTATCAGTTTATTCCGTTTTCGATGCGGAAACGATTAAGGTCAGTTTCTTCGTTTACGAATGTGCATTTTTTGGTTCTTTGAAATGATGAAAGGCATTGACGAAGTGTGAAGAAAATATAAACCAGAGATGTAAAAAATTGTATGAGATCTGTTATTGAATATCTCCACTAATCTCTCAAGCTTTATCGTAGAAATGACAGTGAGATCTGTTATTGAATATCTCCTCCAACTTTATTTTTGCAAAAAATTGCAAAGGGAGTCCAGTACGGCCGGTCCAGCTGGACCGGCAGTACTCGATCTTTGAGGACGGCCTCCCCACCTCCCCTACTTTAAGGTTTTTTTTTTTTTTTTTTTTTTTTTTTTTTTTTTTTTTTTTTTTTTTTTTTTTTTTTTTTTTTTTTTTTTTTTTTTTTTTTTTTTTTTTTTTTTTTTTTTTTTTTTTTTTTTTTTTTTTTTTTTTTTTTTTTTTTTTTTTTTTTTTTTTTTTTTTTTTTTTTTTTTTTTTTTTTTTTTTTTTTTTTTTTTTTTTTTTTTTTTTTTTTTTTTTTTTTTTTTTTTTTTTTTTTTTTTTTTTTTTTTTTTTTTTTTTTTTTTTTTTTTTTTTTTTTTTTTTTTTTTTTTTTTTTTTTTTTTTTTTTTTTTTTTTTTTTTTTTTTTTTTTTTTTTTTTTTTTTTTTTTTTTTTTTTTTTTTTTTTTTTTTTTTTTTTTTTTTTTTTTTTTTTTTTTTTTTTTTTTTTTTTTTTTTTTTTTTTTTTTTTTTTTTTTTTTTTTTTTTTTTTTTTTTTTTTTTTTTTTTTTTTTTTTTTTTTTTTTTTTTTTTTTTTTTTTTTTTTTTTTTTTTTTTTTTTTTTTTTTTTTTTTTTTTTTTTTTTTTTTTTTTTTTTTTTTTTTTTTTTTTTTTTTTTTTTTTTTTTTTTTTTTTTTTTTTTTTTTTTTTTTTTTTTTTTTTTTTTTTTTTTTTTTTTTTTTTTTTTTTTTTTTTTTTTTTTTTTTTTTTTTTTTTTTTTTTTTTTTTTTTTTTTTTTTTTTTTTTTTTTTTTTTTTTTTTTTTTTTTTTTTTTTTTTTTTTTTTTTTTTTTTTTTTTTTTTTTTTTTTTTTTTTTTTTTTTTTTTTTTTTTTTTTTTTTTTTTTTTTTTTTTTTTTTTTTTTTTTTTTTTTTTTTTTTTTTTTTTTTTTTTTTTGAGACTGTTATTGAATATCTCCTCCAACTTTATTTTTGCAAAAAATTGCAAAGGGAGTCCAGTACGGCCGGTCCAGCTGGACCGGCAGTACTCGATCTTTGAGGACGGCCTCCCCACCTCCCCTACTTTAAGGTTTTTTTAAAAAAACCCTAAATTTTATTATAATTTTAATTAATTATTTTAGAGTTAAATTATAATAAATCGTGCAAGTGTTAGAAAATCACGAAAATTTTTGGATTACCTTTTCATGATTTGTTCTACATATGGTAAAAATTTAGTTTATTATAAAGTACAGCAATTTTACATACAACAACTAAGCAGACTACACAGGAGGGGTATCATCGTCAGAGTCCGTGTTGTTTTTCGCCATCCAAGTCGCCCACCTCTCGCTTATCTCTTTATAAGACTCGTTGAGATAATGCTGAGCAGAGACCAGTTGCTGCATCTCTCGTTGCTGGTTTTGCTGTGATTCCAGCAATTACTGCAGCTGCTGCTGGTGTGTTTGCTGCATCTCATATATTTGCCGCTGTTGCTGGTACTGTTGGTGGTGGTGCATTCGATGCATCTCATTTATCTGCTGTTGTTGCTGGTACTGTTGGTGGTGGTGCATTCGATGCATCTCATTTATCTGCTGTTGTTGCTGGTACTGTTGGTGGTGGTGCATTCGATGCATCTCATTTATCTGCTGTTGTTGCTGGTACTGTTGGTGGTGGTGCATTCGATGCATCTCATTTATCTGCTGTTGTTGCTGGTACTGTTGGTGGTGGTGCATTCGATGCATCTCATTTATCTGCTGTTGTTGCTGGTACTGTTGGTGGTGGTGCATTCGATGCATCTCATTTATCTGCTGTTGTTGCTGGTACTGTTGGTGGTGGTGCATTCGATGCATCTCATTTATCTGCTGTTGTTGCTGGTACTGTTGGTGGTGGTGCATTCGATGCATCTCATTTATCTGCTGTTGTTGCTGGTACTGTTGGTGGTGGTGCATTCGATGCATCTCATTTATCTGCTGTTGTTGCTGGTACTGTTGGTGGTGGTGCATTCGATGCATCTCATTTATCTGCTGTTGTTGCTGGTACTGTTGGTGGTGGTGCATTCGATGCATCTCATTTATCTGCTGTTGTTGCTGGTACTGTTGGTGGTGGTGCATTCGATGCATCTCATTTATCTGCTGTTGTTGCTGGTACTGTTGGTGGTGGTGCATTCGATGCATCTCATTTATCTGCTGTTGTTGCTGGTACTGTTGGTGGTGGTGCATTCGATGCATCTCATTTATCTGCTGTTGTTGCTGGTACTGTTGGTGGTGGTGCATTCGATGCATCTCATTTATCTGCTGTTGTTGCTGGTACTGTTGGTGGTGGTGCATTCGATGCATCTCATTTATCTGCTGTTGTTGCTGGTACTGTTGGTGGTGGTGCATTCGATGCATCTCATTTATCTGCTGTTGTTGCTGGTACTGTTGGTGGTGGTG
This sequence comes from Begonia masoniana, assembly GCA_022432975.1. Lineage (NCBI taxonomy): Eukaryota > Viridiplantae > Streptophyta > Magnoliopsida > Cucurbitales > Begoniaceae > Begonia > Begonia masoniana. The sequence continues at coordinate 25,921,959 of CM039515.1, read as the reverse complement.
CATTCGATGCATCTCATTTATCTGCTGTTGTTGCTGGTACTGTTGGTGGTGGTGCATTCGATGCATCTCATTTATCTGCTGTTGTTGCTGGTACTGTTGGTGGTGGTGCATTCGATGCATCTCATTTATCTGCTGTTGTTGCTGGTACTGTTGGTGGTGGTGCATTCGATGCATCTCATTTATCTGCTGTTGTTGCTGGTACTGTTGGTGGTGGTGCATTCGATGCATCTCATTTATCTGCTGTTGTTGCTGGTACTGTTGGTGGTGGTGCATTCGATGCATCTCATTTATCTGCTGTTGTTGCTGGTACTGTTGGTGGTGGTGCATTCGATGCATCTCATTTATCTGCTGTTGTTGCTGGTACTGTTGGTGGTGGTGCATTCGATGCATCTCTTCTCCATGACATAGAGGTCCATGCAAGTGACGTGATTTCGATGACCCTCTCGCGGCAGAAGAGTGTGGGCGAGCATGTTTCGGAGAACCCGACCTTTAACATTCAGCTCGTGCGCTCTTGGCTTCGCGAACACCCTAATATTGGGGTTGCAGTGAATTTGGTGAAGGAACTCTACTCCCTCGGGCAATGTAAAAAATGGGCAGTCTCGGAAAGCATGGTAATATCGCTCCGCCCCTTCTATGTTAAATCCCAGGACGTCATTCACCTGCTCTGCCCGTATCATAAATTCAAACCCAAGAATGTACGCCCTGAAACCTGTTAAAACTCCATCGGTCCCGATCGTTCTCAGGTTGGCGTAGAATAAGCGAACTATTCTCTCGCATGTCTCGCCTGTCAATGCATTAATCCCGTTTAGGCCGATGTTCTCCAACATCTGTTTAATGCCCAACGACTCCCAACCGCTAAAGTCGACATGCATGCAATAGTTTAGTGAGCGTTTTCGCAGATCTTGCTCAAATTTTCTTTGGCAATCTTGAGACAAAAATTCCATGGTAAGATCCTGTCAAAAAAAGTATTAGTAAAAAATTATCGATAATTGAAAAAAAGTATTAGTAAAAAATTATCGATAATTGAAAAAAAGTATTAGTAAAAAATTATCGATAATTGA